>VZTT01068628.1:0-52111 GCA_013400855.1 Buphagus erythrorhynchus
GAGGTGTATGTGTCTTCCTGCCTTTAGGGTGGGTAATCTCACCCTTCACAGGAAGAAGATGAAGGGATGGGAAAGAACCTTGTTGTTTCCTGAACACCAGAGTTACTGAAGTCTCCTGTGGATTTTTGTCCTTTGGCCTTTTCATCCTACTTCTGTTTCCATCATAATAAGCCCAGTTCTTTTCACACTGCTCTTCCTGTGGCTCCATGACACGGAAGATAACGTAATGCTGTAGCTGGGACAGAGCTGTGCAAGCTCTGGTTGGCCAGGCAGTTGTTCCCTGAGGGCTGTTACCACGTGCCCTTCCACACTGGAAACTCCTCTGGATCTCTACCTTCTGTCCTCTCTGGGTACTGCCAAATCCTGTAGGCACTTCTTGCTGCTGAAATTTCTACCACTCTTTCAAATGTGACCCAGTTGAGTCAAAACCTTCAAAAGTTCTTTGAGAAGGATGGATGGTGGATTATCCAAGTGTCAGTCCAAAAAGAATCCTTTGTGTTGATGGCTAAATTGCCAAAATATTTAGAGTTCTATTTAGGTTTCAAATTAAGAAGAACTTGGACATCTTCCTCTTCTGGCCTCAAATTACATTATTTATGCTGCCCCTCCAGGCCTGCTTTGCCTATGTCGAGAATGAGAAAGCACATAAAGTGCTTCTGAAGGATTTCCCCACAAACTGGAAACACCAGAATTTTGCAAGATCTTTTTCAGTAGCATGGGGCTATGACTAAAGAGGCATTGGCTTTTCTTGCTCCACTATGTCTGACTATGCCCTGTGTGAACTTGGATACGTGAATGTCCCCAACTCTCTTATCCACTAAGGAGAAACAAACCTACATTTGATTTTCAAAACCCAATGTATGCCACATTTCTCTCTGAAATTTCCCACTTTGATCTGTACAGTCACAACATTTAGCCCCATTTTGCACAATTCACTTACTCTCACACACAGATCAGCTACTGGATCCAGGATGGGATTTACATCAACAGGCTTACATGTTGACAATACTTTTCCAAGATTTTGAGAGATTTTCTTGGGAACTACTGCCCTGGCCACAAAAGCAAGGCCAAAACCAAACTAGTGTAGAATGTGGCACATAAGAATATTAATTTTTTTCAAAATAGTGACACTGGTATTTTTATTGTGTTCTTTCAGAAATTGAAGAACCAGTTGATCAGCCAACCTAAATAGGGCAACCCAAATAATCCTTGTTACAAAAGCATCTTGAAAATCAATGGCAAGGCAATAGTGCACTCTGTATGAGGGACTCAGGGAATTTTCAAAAGTTATAGGTGCTATTTGGCCAAGTGGGTGACTGTCCAGAGAGCACAAATAGCCTAAAACAAACCACAGTAAATGATGCTTCTTCCCCAGTGATCCTTACAGGACATGGGAAGGAGCTGAGTGCATTGGGAAGGGGCGTAGTTTTGAGGATGCTGTGGGTGCAGGGCTGGGTGAGGTGAGGGTTGTGGTGGCTGCAGAGAGAATCTCGAAGCACTGAACAAAGGGAGGTGTGGGGGACACTAGAGTACATGTGCTGGTGGAGGGAAAGGACATGGGGTGAAAGTTCTTAGATCATGAAAAGAAGAATCTTGAGGCCTGAAAAAGCTTGGAAAATAAATGAAGTTGTATGATGAAATACTTTGTTTCTTCTCCTAGAAGAACTCCTATTGGCCATTTTCTTGAGGTTTTTAAGCAACAGAAAGGGCTTTCTTTGGCACTAAGTATAGTATAATACCATGTCCTGAAAAAGTCAAATTGACCTGTATATAATTAATGTTTCTTTTTAATATACGTGAAGGCTTGCAGCCAGTGGAGCTAAGCTCTTAAAACGTGAACCTTTGTCTTCTGACTTTGGTTGAGATTACATTAATTCAAGGCTTTAGACACAATTAAAATTAACTCCTATTCCTTCTTTCTGCTCCTCTATACACTCAGTTGCTTGTCCACACCCTCAGCTTCTTGGATCATTGACTCAGATGTTTAAATGGAAAAATACTTAGCGCAAGTTTATTGCAATGAGCAGAAGCAATGAGGGTCTCTGCAAATATCTTGGTTCTTTGTAGGCAGCTGGGTTCCCCTTTGTTTACTTGACTTCCCAAGTTATTTTCAAGCTTCTAAGGTCATTGCTAGTTAATAGTTGGCTAGAAATCAATAGACAGAGATGGTTAAAGATAAGTTTTAATAATGGGTGCAATCAAATTCTAGCAACTTTTATCTCTCTGCTGCTGCCAGTGGTGGGTGGTTTTTGTGCATTGACTCCATTTATCTTCCAGCTGTACAAACTCCAGGCAGGATTTTTATCTTTGTAAAATAAAAAGTAAGAGCCCACCCTGATGTTTAATGCCCTGCTGCTGGAGAGCTGAGCCCAAACATGCTTCCATGCTTTTCATCAGTTTCAACAGGATTTTCATCCCATATTCACCATTGTCCTGAGGAACAAACCCTATACAGGGAGTAAGAGCATCACATCTTTTGACTGCTCTCTGAATGGATGGGGCATCTCAAAGCCTCAAGGAGCTCTGCTAGTCAGTTTAGTTGTTAAGTGGCTTCTGCACCTTTAGTTGAGCATTTTGTTGAAGTCAGATTTTAAAACCTTCATCTTGGAAGAGAAAGTGCTGTGATTTGATTTATGCCTTTAAACACAGAATTTGCTTAATTTGGAGTGTGTGCAGGGCACTTGCCAGCTGGACATTGTCACAAGCAAAGCAGGTCTCTCACAAACCGCTCTGGTGTTGAGTGATCGCTTGAACAAGTGTGTTCAAAGTGTGCTGGAGACAGTGGCTGCTCTGGGCTTGGGATCAGGTCCTGCATGATGCTGCTTGTCAAGAGCTTCCTTGGCTGCCCACAGCTCGCCTGCTGATCCCGTGCCTGGCACCAGGCTCTCTTCCTGAGGGCTTTGCAGAATTTTATTGGGCTGTGACACAGTGGCTTCCCACCCGTCCTGCTGCAGCAGATTCACCCACAGAGGTATGGCTGGCACTTCCCCGCAAGCTCAAGCAAGTGAAAATCTTACACCATGTGCCAAAAGCCCTGCCAGATGTTTTCACAAATATGACAGGCCATTGGGAAGGCCTGGGCTTGGAGTGCCTGACAGGAGTTTGAGGGACTTATGCTCAGCTCCCTGTTCTGCCCCACACTTCATCTTCTGTCCCAGGCAAGTTACATCAGTGCTGTGATTCAGTAGTACAATGGGACTAGCAAGAGTTCCCCAACTCGTGGAATTATTGTGAGGGTAAACACCTCTAAGACTGCAGGATACTGTGATCAAGACAGCCATATCAGCAACTGCATAAAAAGTGACTTGAGCTCTTGTATCTGCCAAATGCTTCAGAGAATGGTTTGACTTAAGGAAAGGTTCTGGGAGTGCTAAACCTGCTCCAAGGTGTGGGAAGGGACTAGGTAATATGGGTGCTCAGGACCTTCTCCTGTGAAAACATTGGCAAATCCTGAAGGTGTTGCCAAACTGGTATGTCAGCTGAAATTTGCAGAAGCACCACAGGCACCTGAGGTTCCCCTGCTGAAAAAGCTCTGTCCAGGCCATGAATCAGGGAAATAAATTTAGTCTGTGGATTCAGGGCTATGAATTCATTCTGTGAGTGACAAAGAGCTGCACGGCATAATTAACTAGCCAAAACTGCCTTCTCAGGAACTGCCAAGAGCCTGCAAATGTTTTCATTTTCTCCAGAGTACTGAGACACTTCAATGAGTGCAAGAGTTGCTAGGAACTTGCAAAAGTTACCAGTGGCTGCACTGCCCTCTCAAAGCTTCCAATCTCCTTACACATGTCACATCTCCAAAAGAGATTGTCCTCCCTCCTATCACCTCCACCCCTCCCTCCCTTCTCTAAGTGTTGGTCTGGAAAAAGACCTCCTTACCAATGGCACCACTTGTGAATCCACTACAGCAAAAGCTGTTTGGTAATTTCAACCAGCCCAAGGGACACGTGTTTGGGTAATTGAAGAACACCAGGGCATTAGTTTTAATGATTTGCTGGTGGATAAGATGTGGACTGTTTACCACAAGCCTTCCTGGAGATGCATATTCTGAATGATTCTAATAGTGACCTCTGAGTAACTACATAAGGTATTAGATAAATGCAAAGTGGCACAACAAAGAATGGTAGAAGGTCTTGGGGGGAACTTGTTGAACACCCAGACAGCATATGGAGTCCATTTTCATTATGAGACATAAATGAAAACTGTTCACATGTAGACTATTTTACATTTATATGTAAATAGAGTATGCCGTTTCAAAATTAATAGGTGAAAGCTGAGTTACCGGTTTGTTGTTACTATTTTGCAGTAACAGGACACCTTTATGGATTCAAGGATTTTATGGATTCCTGTTTTTATGGGTATCCTAAGATGCAACCTCTCTGCAGTGGCATTGTCTAGCACACCAGCTCATCACATTGTCTAGGAATTATTTCCTAGGTGGCCTATCTCTTGTGTATAACTTCCAGTCCGCTTTAGGAGGTGAAATCTCTGCATTAATGCTCCTGATAATACATTAGAAGAGACAAGTGTCTTGCCCCAGTTTTATCACCCTTTCTTCGCTATGGATTTTGGCCATAGAGCAGTAAAATCGAAATACAGCCGAGAACTTATTCCTGCTTTCAGTGGGCAAATCATATCATAGCTCTCAACCAACCTGCTAAATACAGTTTAGTTCCTCCTGATCCATCTTCTGAGGCTAGAGGCCATTTGTCCGTGAGGATCAGTAGGTGAGAGCAGAGTTTCCTGGTGCTCCTAAAGGACAGCCTGTAAGCCTGTACATGCTCTGTGCCCCTGCCTCTGGTGCTGTGTGAGTGGTGTGTGGCCAGTCACACCTGGCACAGAGCCACACCTGAAACCCAAACCTTTGCTGGGCTGATAAGCCAAGCCATGTAATGAGAAAGGAACGCTCTGCCTTGCTTTTGAACGCGCTCAAGGACACACACAATGTCAGCTTGTCCAAAGGCAGAAAGGATTTGTTTGAAAAGAGATGCAGGGAAAAAAAGAAAGTAAAACCCGTATTTTTTTAATACTGAGCAAACAAAGTGAGGGTTGGGATGTTTGTGGATTAGGACTTAAAATCTGTAAGCATTAAGCTTTCATTTGTTTTGAATAAGGCCAAGGTCACCAACGACCTGAAGTTGTGGTTGCGTTGCTTTGCATGAAGAACTGGTTAGAGTTTGTGAATGAACAGTAAATTTGGCTGAAAGCTGCTTCTCAAAGGCCAAGACTATTTGCTCCTTAGCATCAAATATGGTTTGAATTTTGGTCACGGCAAGAATAGGGATGTTGGCATCAAATGTTTTCTCATGGCTTGCAGACAGCATTTTGACTTGTGTTTCAAAAGGATATTTTTGATGTGCAGAACTTGGGTTTGAAAGTGCAGAAAGAGGGAGGGCAAACTCCAAACACAGAATGTTGCTTATCAAATTAAATGTTTTGGACAGCCCCTGAAGTAGGTTTCCCAATAACCTTTGTTTGTCTGAAACTGTGTGTTTTCCACCTAGTTGTCAAGGGCGAAGAAAGGAAAGTCTTCCTTGTAGTCCCACCTTAAATCAGAGTATCAGGTAGGAGATCACATAAAGGTTCTGGGCTCATTACTTTGGGTGCAGCACAGGCAAGTAGCAAAAACAACCTTCCCCTCCCTGACGAACGCCTGAACAGGAATTAGACAGGATGCAACAAGTGGACCAAACGCAAATGGGAGTGTTGGAGGAGGATGAAATGAGGAGGAAGCTGTGCCTCGCCGTGGGCGAGCCTGCTGCCAGATGGGTGTGAGGGGCAGGCTTGTGGCAGAGAGGTGTTCTAAGGAACTGTGTGAAAGATGCCACTCTGCCTGTTGATGTGAATCTGAAGCCCACATGGTAAAAAATAATCTCTGCTGTTTTTGGCATTAGTGACTGGTAGTTTCATCAACAAGACCTGAATGTGAATGCTGTCATGGGAGTTTCTGTTTTCTTCACTGTCTCAGATAGTGCTATAAGTCATGCTCAAAGCTTGTTGACATTGTCTGGGCCCACTGCCAAGGCCCATGCAGGAACTATCTGGGGGCAGGGGGCTTTCTCTCGTGGGCAGTCAACCCAAAGGTTTTTCATCTTCAGAAAATGTCAGTTAACAGACCGAAGATCTCAAAAATGCCGATTGCTCCTGGTTCCTGTTGTCTGTAAGCTAGAGTGCTGGGTGCTCAGGTCATGGCTTGAATAAACATCAGAGTAGGATTCTCAGCAGCAGCCAAATACCTGAGCACTGTGCAACCCAGAGGCTCTCAAACATGAAGATATTCTTGTTGATCCTTCAGCCAGTGCTGAACTGGAGACCTAGAAAAGATTCCTGCCTGGAGCCTGTGTTTCCCAAAGCAGCTCCAGGAAGATATGTGCAAACTTTTAACTTGGTTCAGCTCCCTTTGACACCTCTGGAAATGTGCAGCTGAGGCAGAGAACAGGGATGAAATGAGAGGCAGTGCAAGGTAGCACTGCAGCTACCAATTAATGGTTCAACACTTTCTTCCAGGGTAACCTACTGCTGATCAATAGGATCCATTAAAACTGTGATCAAGATCAAGCAGTTGATTGATACCTGCCCTCTCAAGACTTCATGATTCTGTTGCCACTCAGGTAAGGACCCTCTTAGTGAGTTTCTCCAAAATAAATGAGAAGAATAGCTACTAAAATAAAGGAGAATGTTATTTGCTAACCAAAGATCCTGGGCTGATAATTAGGAGGAAGTTTCTAGCAGAGTTTGAAATTTCTTCCCAGTAGGAGCTACCAATGTAGGAATGTCCTGCACAAGGATGTGGCTTGAAAAACTTCAAAAATTTGTCACAATTATAAGAAAATGTTTGCAATAGCAAAAGCTTAAATGTAGTAATTGGTGAGTCTTTCCAACTTCCACAGTTATGATCATCTTGTGATATTAGCTTTTTTTAAAGCAAACTGGACTAAAACTGAACTCCTTGGTATCATTTTTAGTCTATTCCCATCCCTAACCAAGCTATTAACTTGCAGTATTGGTTATTAAAGGCACCTGTGACCCCCTACAAATCTCCAGAGCCAACTGACTGCCTACTTCTCCTTCCTGATCTGGTTTGAGGTCAAGATCTGAATATGTTTCAGTACTCCAGTCCAATTAAAAAATTCAATTTGTGTTTAAAATTTGTTTGGGGGTCTTTAATTCCCTGCTGTAGATTCCTCCCCTCCTTGCAAAGTTGTAGGGAAAAGCATGTTCAGTGTTATTAAATGACTCACCAAAGTAGCCCAGTGGCTTAGAGGGCTTATGTGAGGCTTAGTGTACTCAATGGAGCACGGTGGGATACCCAGCACTGTCTGCCAGGTCAGGAGTTGAATTGGAGCTATCTGAGTGATATTATCCAGGATGCCTGGGGACAGAGGAAATTAAAAGTCACTAATGCTTACTGCCCTGAGCCAAGACTCAATTGCAGAAGCACCTGCAGGGCTGGCCTGCACACCTACTGCCTTTTTTTTTTTTTTCTTCCCTTGGTTGACTCTTAAATGTGTTTTTATTTCCAAGCCAGTGGATGGCATAAGGCTGGCTCTGGATGGCTGAAATAATCAGGGAAGTGGCAGAATGAGATTCACTGATGTGCAAAAGACCTTGGACACTGTTGGGAGTGAGGGAGAAGAGTGATGGGAAATGAGCAGCTCTTTCCCTTTTGACTTGTGTTCTCTAAGCCTACAAAAACTAAGTGCGGATGATGGGCTTTGCAGCGTGACTGGGAAGGGTGGGAGAAACAAGGGAGAAATAGGCTAAGGCTGTCCCAAAATTTTCTTCAGTTGGTTTTTTTTCAAGGAAAATCTGGGGTTTCAAGTGACCACAATTTTCTCTTCACTGGGAGAAATATCTGCTCTTGAATTCCTTCCCCCTCCCTCTTCTTTTTTTAGCTGAAAGTTAAACTTATGGAAATAGTTTTGGATCAAATGAAGCATCCCTCTTTCATTTTTTGCACTTTTTAGAAGATAATAAAAAGTTTTATTTAAAAGAGATCGAAGTAGAAATGTGAAATATCAAGGTGAGCTGAAAGTTCTGGAAAAAAATTCTTCAGTTTGACTCAAAATAAAACCTTCAGATTATTCTGAACTGCCGGTGAACCGAAAAATCAGTCATTTGCACTAATGATAAGTAACTGGCAGGTTGTTTTGCCTGTCAAATTCTGTGTCTTGTGGAGTGAGCACATTGTTGTCTGCTGACACGATCTACTGAGCTGTTTTAAAGAGAAAATCAAATACAGCTCCTCTCTGCTGGCAATAAGGTTTGCTGACAGGTGCAAGGCACTTAGATTCATGTCTGGGCTGTAGGGCTGAGGGACCCCAATCCCAGTTGTGTTCTCAGAAGCCACCATGGCCTAACAAACACACCAAAATTTTCCTCGGAGTAGGGATGTTCAGAGACTGTCACAGCAATAAGTGCTGATTATCTGGATGGCAGTGCCATCTGCATGCAGCCACCCGTGCCAGGGCAGGACAATACCACAGTGTGTCCCAGTGGGGAGCTCAGAGGATAGGGTGCTGGGGGAGCAGGGAGTTACTGTGCTTTTCTCAGCCCTCTGCTGAGGGCTGGCGTCACCCACCACCACAAACAAGGGCAAATGACAAAAATCAATGGGGTAAAGAAAAATGGAAAAAAAAAAGAAAAGGAAAAGAAAACCTGGGTGTCTCATATTTCCCCTTCCTAGGGGGAGATGGATCTGTGTGTTGGGAACAAAACTACCTTCTCCTACAAATGTATGTTACATACCCCATATATCTTGACACTTGTACCTTGGTGCTTGTACTTGTTTACCCTTGGGTGCTCTTCTGATAACGCTGCCAGGGGAGCAGGCTGCCTCACAGACTAGATGGACAGGAAAGAACAGGGGAAATGTAATAACTGTAATTTCATGGTACTTCTACCAGGTGACCCGAGACTCGCTGAGGTGGTGTCTGAGCTGGAAGGAAGTTCTGGGAAACTGTATGAAGGTCTGGGTTTCACCTGAGGTGCATCTGGTGGTTGTGGTTAAGGCAGAAATCTGGTAGTTTGGCAGCTAAACCAAATCAGAGTTTAGGGTTGTGTGTGAAATGAGCTGCCAGTGTGGGCTAGATCTCTCATCTTCTTATGGTTCCTCCTGTCTGCTGTGCTGGCCCCAGGGGTTTTGTGGCCCTGCAGGAGCCTGCCCAGTGCAGCTCCAGGGCTGGCTGCTGGTGAGGCTCTTGGCAGATTTGCCATGATGTGGGGACAAGCCTGAGGCTCCCCTCTATGGAGTGGGAGCTGTGGGAATGAATGGTTTTGGTAGTATTGTGCATTTAAATGCTCTAGGGCTTAGGTTATGTCTGGTGATTCGGTGCTTCAGTTCTGTTAGACCCTGGATGGTTGCTGCCCTAAGGAAAGGGAATCTGTAGTTACTCTGTAGTGAGCAGAGCATGCACAGGAGCCAGGTCTAGATCTACCACCAGCTTGCTGTCACCTCTGGGATTCTCTTGTGTAGGTAGAGAGCAAAACTCAGTAACTATAAAGCTTATTTCTCAGAAAAAAATCGTCATTCCATGGTACAAGTAAGTATCACTCTAGAAGCGAAACAGGCTGCTGCAAACCAGAGTAGAGTAACACACAGGGCTGTGCCCCCATCCCCCACTTGAAGAAAAGAATTCCTTTCATTTTCTTTGCTTTACTTAGCTTTATTCTCTAAAACATAGGTGCCAGGTCCACCAGGTGCCTGTAAAGAGGCACAGTCACAGCCAGAGTGGTTGGGGAAGGGAGGGCAGGGCTGGAGCAAGTACTCATGGTTCATTTGCTCAGAAGCCATTGTGCACATGGTCTTCTTTGTTTTTTGTTTTTTGTTTTTTTTTCCCCTAACTTAAAAACATGCAAACTACTGTCTTGGGTCCTTGGTGCATGTTTTCCCAGACCAGCTGGTACCAAATCATGGTGCAAATAACACTGCCAGTGAATGGCTGCTTTCCCTGTGCACCCTCCCAGTGCCCCCATACGTTGTTCTGAGGAAAGTGGCATGAAGGCTGCAGGAGTGTTGGTGCTTTCTGCAAACCCCATCTGAAGCTGAGGAGCTGGGCTCAGCAGGCAGCACTGGCTGCCAGGTCCTGCCTTTGCTTGCTGGTTGCATTTCCTTATCTGGTGATGGCTCCTGATGCCAAGTCCTGACTGCCCTCACGTACGCTGGCAACTTTCTGCTCTTCTGCCACGAATGTGACCCATGTCACGTGCTCCTGCTTGGTCCTGACCCTTGTTGTGGGGAGAAAGGACAGCAAGAACTAGCTCTTCATCTTCAGATGTGCTTGGTATTCACACCCTGGGTGCTATGTCATGCATGATAATTACCTTGCCCTCCTCAATCTTACTCCTTTTGCCTTCCTCCTGTTACACTTGTCCCTATTGAATTTTCAAGCTGAAGAAATAATTTCTGGTTTTTAAGTTGCATAGGTCATCCCAGAACAAACACATTTCTTTTTGCCTCCTTTCTGTTAGTCACCTAACAGGATCTCATCTCTAAATAACCCTCTAGCCCTCAAAGATCTAACTACCTGCCTCTTCTGCTTCCTACCCCTGCCAGGCTCAGGCTGCTCACAGTCCCTTTCTGACTCAGCTCTGCTGAGGGTGAACCAGTAACCACCTTCCTGGCCACTTCTGCCAAAGATGGAACTTTCCAGATGGATTAGAACAATAACTTAAGAGTTACAGCACAAAATGTCTGTTGTGCTTTGGTAGTCTCTGGAAAAAGAAGCCAGAGCAAATTAGTTTCATTTGTGGAAGGGCCATTTCTCTACTGTATTTCTAAAAATCAATACAGAATAAATCCCATGTGTTAGTGGAGGGGTGTCTATTAGTCTGCAGCTATCACTATCCCAGCTTGAGGTCAAAAAACTGCCAAAGGGTTTGGTGAGTTTCCTTAGCTACATTGGACAGGATAAAAGCACCTGGAGAATGTGTGCTCCAGGACAGAAATCAGCTGCCCCCCACCAGTGTCACCTATGGGTACTCTGTGCACCCAGGTGCTTCAAGAACAGACAATTTGCACCATCTCAAGAAGCAGCAGGTACTGACCGTGCAGGTCTTGGGTGGCAGTTTCCAGGAGAGAAAGAAATAAACTATCCATAGCAGCCAAGTAATTCATGACACCCAGGACAATGTGCTGGGTCAGTAAACTTGTAGCATCTGGTCTGTGTCCCATCTCTTATAATAATAAGCTCTGCCCTGGAAAACAGATTATAGGATGTAATTCTGCACCACCAGGAAGAGGACAAGGCAGGATTACTGGGTCTTTTTCACTTATGGTAACCTGTGACCTAATTCTCCAGAAAGAAGGTGAGTAGGTCAGGCTGGAAAGGGTGACAGCTCTTTCCATAAACCTTACCCAACTTGGAAGAAACTGCCTACATAGCAACAGGAAGGAGTTAAACCCTAAAACAGGGATGCAAAAAATCTCCACTGGACAGAAAAAAAAAAAGAAAAGTCATGCTCTTTAATTTTTAGCTTTTCTTTATGGAAGTGGCAGGACTTTGTTTACACTGAATGTAAAGCCAAACCAAGATCAACATGTCCTTGATTTTGCTTTGCATGTTAAGTACTGCATATTTACCCCTTGCCACCTAATTTGTGAATTTGCCAGGAATCAAAACATCCAAACATCCATTTAAACTAGCCTGGAAGATAGCAAAATATGAGTACAGCTAGATCATTATCTAAGGCATGCTTATGATGTACTGAGGGTGGCATTTCAAAGCCTGATGAATTATAAAAATGCATCTAGACATAGGACAATAAAACAAAAATTAAAAAATAACACCACCACTACTCCCTCTCCCCCTCTTTTCCCAAAAAAAATCCAAACAAAACCCACCAAAACCAAATGAAAAGACACCACAGGAACATTTTACTTGGTCCAAAAGCTGATTGTTGGTAGAAATTAAACTGGAACATTTCAGGTTAAAAATATTTTCCCTGTGGAAAAGCACTAGAGGCCTGGGAACTATCCAAGGCTGGATGTTGCAACCTGCTTTGAGACAGGCCCATGGGTGAATCCCAGCCTCTGCTGAAACTCTCTGGCCTATTCCCCAGGGGAGAAGGAGGCTGCAATTCACCCTTGGGCTAGAAACCTGGTAGGAAATAGAGTCCATCTGGAGACCAGGGGAAGAGAGACCCCTAATCTCCAACGTTCATGTGAGCCAAGGGTTTTTGAGGGCCAGAGGAGGAGTGAGCAGTCAGCATGGGGTGGAAGTGATGCATGAACTGTTGCACAGACTTCAGGATTCTTTATTTTTTGGATGCAGTTGGTCTGATATGCCCTGAGGTGTCTGTCTTTATGAAGGTACCATGACCATGTAGAGAAGAGTCTGTCTTGTTTAAATTGTTCTTTATATTTAGTTGCTTTTCCCCTAGAAACAATTTGGTAGGGAATAGCAGGCTGTGAAGTTAAACCAAGCCTTTATGAGAAAATGCTGCTAAAAAGCTTTTTTATACAACTTTTGGTTTTAATGATCTGGGAGGATTTCTGACTATCAGTAGTTACACCTTAATATTTCTCAAACCATGATGTTCAACAGGGGATAAAAAAGGTAGTTTTTATCAAATCTGAGACTGCCAGCATTTTATTCCATTTTTCCCAGGTATCAGAAAATGCAAGTATTGGTCCATTAGAATACTGAACTAGAAAAACTTGGCTGCTTGGTGATCTGTGCAAGTGTTGGGATGTCTTGTGACATTTGATGTCTTAGTTTCCCCCTTTGTGGAACAGAAATTGTTATGGTTTTCTTTTGCTTTCCAAACACCTTTGAAAGCTGGACAGTGATGCCCATATGCTGTTTTAGTGAGCAATTAATGAAAAAAAAAAGTATAAATGAAATAAAATAAGATAAACATGAAGTAAAGGAGATTTTTACTTTCTAGCTGCTTCTGTAACCTGTCTCACAAAGGAAGTGGAAATCCTTCTGCAGCTCAGGTTGCAAATTGAGCTCAGCTGCATTATTAGACATCAGAAAATCCAGGCTGGCAGGAGCAAGAGGAAGCCAGCCTTCCTACGCATCCCTGTCAGGGAGCTATTGCCTTCACTCCAGTGTGGTGGTAATGAATTATCTCTGGAACTGTTGGGCTTTTTATTTCTGCATGTAGGCTCTCAGGAAAGGAAAGTGCACAGGATTTTCAGGGCTGCTAAGAAAGCAGCAAGTGACATCAGTCTAAATCTTATATTGTTGTTGATGAACAATGGAAGTTAATAAGGTTAGCTGGAAGTGTTAATTGTTCTGCACTGCTTGCTGTCTATGCTTGCTCTGGAAAATTCATGCATAGCAGCAGCTGAAAACTCAGCAAAAAGTGCTTTAACAGAGGAAATGGGCAACATTTGGCCCAGTAAAATCATAATGCAGGTGGCTGAGAAATCACTCACTCAATTATATGCATGAGGGGGACTCCATTTAAGAGCAACATTTGGAGCTTTATGGGCAACATAAAAGGAGAGAGAATGAGGTTTTTATATCGCTGTGCTCAGTTGTAGAAGAAGCAGGAGGTTGTTTCCCACCCTTTTGCATATGCTTGGACTGTGCAGGGAAAATGAAAATGTCTGCTCAGAGATTTGGATGACACCTGGGGAGGATGAGCTGGAGCTATTCCAGAGACCCCCTGTACACTCCCCACTGCATCCCCTGTTACAGAGACACTTCTTGTGTTCATGACTGGGCAACATCAAAATAAAAGCCATACTCTAAAAATAAAACCTTTGGCTCCTTTACTAACAGTGAACCCTCAAAGCAAAAGAAGTTTTCAAAAAAATATGATCATAATTAATTGCTGCTTTTCTTGTCCCTTGGCAGTTGTTACAGCAAGTGAAATAAGATTATCTCCCAGCACACACAGCTTCTGCCATTTTTATAATCCTTCTGTCTCCTGTAGGAGCACTGCCCCTGGAATATCACATCTAAATCTCTTTATTAAAGTTTCTTTTCTAATGCTTATGTTGGCTGAGGGAAAAAGCACAGGTAAGAGTGCACACCTTCCATGTTAAAGTATTTGTGTTTTCCTATGCTTTAAATTCTTCTAGTGCCTTAATCCCTGATTTTCGTGAGGCTGGGGCTGACAGTGGTGTAACTCTGACACTGCAGTGGCTGTGTCCATCCTTTCCTCCAGGCATGCCAGTACCTGCACTCTTCCCATCCCTCCTTCCTACTGTGGATTAGAAGACACAAAACATTTTATTTTCTGCTGCTATGGGTAGTCCTTTTAATCTGTTAGAGAAGATCCATCCACTAGCTCAGTGCTATCTTTGCATTTCTAACAGACAAATGCCTAATTTATTTTTCTATTAAACAAAATACAAAACTACCACAAATACCTAACTTTTTTGCTGCTGTAAATCTTGACATCTGGGCCTGTAACAGCTCATCAGTGGATTTGTGAGATGAAGCAAATGACAGTTCTATATAGAGCACTGGCTGCTGTAGAAGTCAGATGGTGAAATGGAACTGCAAAGAATTTGGTATTGAGTGGTGATCTCAGAGTACAGGAGCCCCCACTTTGCTGACACAGATGATGGGTGGCTTACTCCAGCCTGCACAGCAAAATTGGCTTCACAGCTGAGCATCTCTGGAGACCTGCACACAGAGCACAAACACTCTGGAACAGGACTGACATCTCTGGGTTTTATAAAGCTCTTTGCTGTAACAAATCTTTGACCCTGGTGTGGACAGAAGTGCATCTGTAAGTAGCTGTACATGAAACACTCATTCCAGCCTTGGCAAGCATGCAACCCCACGAGGGTGTTTGGTCTGTGCTTTGGCAGAAGAGAACTTGCACTTTGCTTCCCTACACACAGGCTGTTGGAGCTGTATTCTGTATTAACATTGTGTCTGTGTGTTAAAACACAGCCTGAGATCACGGCAGCACTGCCCTGCCCTGCCCTTGGCAGCCCCGCTCCAGAAAAAGGCTGGAAAGCAGTTCCTAGCAGGACTGCTGGGAGTACAAAGCCAGACCAAAACCTGATGACCTGCAGCAGTTTTAAGATGGACCTGGTAAAGTCCTAGGATGTGTTTACTTCCAGCAGCAGGAGACTGGACTCAGCAGCCTGAGTGTCCCCTCTGTCTCCTGTTTGTCCCCCTGAGGGCTGGTGCCCAGGTCTCTGCCCTGGCCACTCCTGGTGGTTGCTGGGGCTGAGTCCAGGCTGAGCTTTCCCCTTCCTGCTGGTGCTGAACGCTCAGCTCTGCTTCCCCAGGATAGCTCCTCGGCTGGAGCACAGGCAAAGGGAGTGCTGCCCCTGACTGCGATGCCCTTCACTGCAGAGAGGCAGGAGCCTCTGCAGGCGACCACGGTCCATCTCCTGGCAAGCAAATCCAGAGCAGGGGCATGCTGCTGTGAGGATTTTGTGTTCCTCAGGATCATTTTGTTCCTCCCCGAGTGCCCAGCAATGCTGTGATGATCCTGCTGCCTCTCCCATGGGATTCACTCTGGCAATGCCAACCTCTTCATAACGTGCACACAAGAGTTGGTGGAGTTCAGGGATGCTCCTTACACAGGTATTTTCCAGTGTGGATGGCAGGAAGGGTTGGAAGGAATGAGGCACACAGTTAAGCACTCCTCTTCCCCATACCAGCAATCTTCATGTGATGAGACACAAGATGATATCCTGATTATCACCAATTACAGCACCTCTGTGGTTCTGGTGTTCCTGAGCAAATCCTCCATCTCTCCCTCGTCCTTTTAACCTCTAGAGTAGCTGGGCACTGCCAGGCAAATTCTGCCCATGATGATGTGCATAAATCTTGTGCAAAGGTAATTAATGTGCCTCAGCAAAGGCTGGAAATCTAGTTCTGTGCTCCAGCTTGTACATTCAATAGCAAAGACATTCAGACCCAGCTGCACCATCTCAAGCCACATCTGATCAAATCTGAATCAGCAGCAAGAACTTGCTGATTCCCAGAAATTCCATGCCTTGTAAAGAGATAGTAGTGATGGCTGTCTGTCAGCCAGTCAGTCAGCCCCTGGCAGGACATGAGGGTGTTAAACTGGTGTCCTAGGAGGAGTCCAGGGTATTCATGGCCAGCAGGAGCTCTGTGGCACTCTGCTAGAGAAAGACCATTTGTATGACTCCTGCTGCCTTCCATCCTGGGGAGTTATACTGGCTTTTTTCACTTTCAGCTGAACCTTCTGGTGTAAAGAATTGAAAAGCTATAAGAGTCCTATTGTTACTGAGATTTCAGTTTTGCTGTGATATAGGAAAAGGAAAACATTCATCTCCTGGTATTTTTAATGAAACTTTTCAATTTTGATTGCAGTGATCTTGCATATAAATATATGTGAAAATACAGGTATGTATACATGTGACCTATTGGTAATTAAACATAAACATAAAATATAGCTAGTTGGAATTTTATTTTCTGGAATATATTTCAGTGTGACCCCTTTCTGCCTGGAACCCGTGCCATGCTGTAACATCTCAAATTCTTCTGCAGAACTGAATACATTTCTTTACCTAGCATGCATCTCACCTGCCTGTTAAAGGCCTGGATGGGGCTGAAGCAGGTTTATGGCTTTAAAAATTACTTTGGAAGCTGTTAGGAGCTATGTGGGTATTAATGGAAACCACCTCAATAGCTGTGAAAATGTTTTCTTGCTGTTGGACCCTGCTGTGTTCTGTTGAACTGAAAGGGCTTTCCTGTCTATACTTGGTGCAAACACAAAGTTCACCTTAAGCACAGGCACTTGGAAGCAGGAAAACTCAGCTCTGCTCCTCCTCTTGTTGTGAGCTTTCAAGTGGCCATTGTTGTTCCATTAGAGAATCTGTAGGTGAAGACATGTCCAGAGTTTGATGCTAGAGGTTCTTTGCAGTTCTAAAAGCAGATAAGTGATGAACCCAGGACAAACTGGGTTTGCTTTCTGGAAGCATTCACTGCACTGGAGTGGCTCTGAAATAAATAAGACCTCGAGAAGCATTGGAAGAGGCATGCCAGCTTGAGTCTGTCCAGAGGGGTCCAGAGGGATCTGCCAATGGAAATCTATCTTTATAGGGCTGCTGTGAGGTGGCCCCTGCCACCCAGCACTCAGGCACTCTGTGCCTGACAATGGCTCATCACTTCCCTAAGAACAAGGGAGATAAGGAAATAAAAGAATGCCAGAAATGGCTTTATCAGGTGGCAACTCTCTGTCAGGTTTTCATTAAAACAGTGGAGAGTGGGGCCAGCAGTCTGGAGCTTTGCTTGATAAAGAGATTTCTAAACACACCAAAAGAAAAAAAAATGTTGCAAACACATTACCTTTTGTCTCTGTTGTACAATAGCACCAAGTGGAGAGTATTAGTCACTTCTGGAAGTGGGAAAGAAATTTTACAACACAGAATCACATCTTGCTTCTCTCTTCCTTTTTCCAAGATTTTGTCCATCTGTTCCCTTTTTCAAAAACAAACAAACTATTAATACATTGCTTTGATGGAGCCTTCTGTTCAAGGCTCTTAAAGGGCTGCACAGATATTCATGATTTTATTTGTCAGGAAAGGCTCCAAGAGATAAATATTAAATTCCTTGCTTCCCACAGGGCAGATGCTAGAGAGGTTGTGTGTGTGTGCATGTGTGTAGCGCTGACATCACAACTGGCACCCTGACTTTGGACTCTGGAGAACTTGCTCAGTCCCTGGCTTTATCTCAGCATTCCTTTTTCTCAGCATGTACTCAGGATTGTACACTAGCTGCCTATTCCATCTGTGTCTCAGTTCCCTATTTGTAAAACAGAGGCATTTCTTTTCTTTTGCTCTTCCTTGCCATCTGCACACTGTGACCTGACTTCAGCTGATGCACAGGCACATGGTGATCTGTTCCCTGTGGAACTGCCCTTGGCTGGGGGGTTATTTCTGCAGTGTGGCATAACCAGAGACTTTAGTAACAAAATACTTGGTGCTGGACTGGCTGGGTCAGCTACCAGTATCAGTGTAGTCCTGGCAGCAGCACTCACTCACAGCTACCCTGATGCTTGCTTGGGTTCCTAGGCAGGTTTTCTGCCTGCACCAAGCTCTTTGCTGCTGCTGTTGGTTCTAAAGGTAGCTCAGAGGGGCCTGCCAGAGCTGCTGTTGCTCCTTCATCTGCATCACCACCTCTCTAAAACTAACGTGGTACAAGGATATGGGACAGTACAGCTTGTGGAACCAGAACCCCTGATCCCAAATCTTGCTACGTTTTCTTTAATGAAGGCACTAGTGGCACCTGTAAAGCACCAGAGGAAATGTAAATGTGTTGGGGACTGCAGATTGAGCATCTCCCCTGGAAATTACTTCCTGAAAAATCTCCTTGTTGCCTGAAACATCAGAACTAGGGACTGCCAACCTGGGACTGTAGCCCAGTCATGATGTTGTCTTAGTAATTTTTTTGGTCCTTTTTGTTGGTGGAAGAGACAAAAGGATAAATTGCATAAGGTGCCCCAGATAGAAAGCTTTTGTTATCAGGGAAAAAGCAAAGGCATCCAAGAAAGGAAGGAACCAAATGTATCAAGCACTGAAATATATTCAGAAACATCCTAATTGCTGCTTATCAGAAGTCAGAACCTTGGAGCCCCAAAACAGTGGCATCTTAAATCCTTTAATGAGAGAGCAGTCAATGTGAAGTTTTGGGTTGTATAATGAAAGATACTCCCTCTCTTCTCACTATCTTGAAATAGGGTTCATGATGGTTTTCAAAATACACTCTGCAAGTCTGAGTTGGCTTGTGAGCTATTTATTCCAAACACAGACTCACAAATTTGACCTGACCCAAATAAAAATGGTTTTCAGCAACACTGGCCAGTTCCTGGGTTCCTGTATTGCAAAATAGTTATAGCTGGGCATAAGTGGCAGATTCTTCTCAGGAGCCTGGGTTTAGGAGTGTGGTGGGACTGTAGGATGTGGTCAGTGTAGCAGACAGTTCTTGGGCCAAGGAGAATAAATGGGCAGACTATGTACTAACATAGAGGGAAGACTGCTTGGGTGATCTGAGTGGTAATGGGGAACAGCTGAATCATTTACAGGAGGGCAGATATCAAAGTGTCTCCAACCAGGAACAGGGCAAACATGGTGGAAGTACTCAGTGTGTCTAAAGCGGATATCCACAGGCAAAACCTACTGGATAAGAAGACACCTGCTAAAAGAATCAAATGTTTCTTTCTTTGCCCCAGTAAGAGTCAGTCTTGGGGGAAAAGTGCCTTTTTATCACAAGATAACTGGGGGGAGGCAAGGCTTCTTTGCTCCAGCAGAAATCCCAGGCTGCAGTACTGGGGTGCCTGCACCCACATTTAGAGTGTGGGGATCGATCCTGAACTTGGTTTTTTTTTTTTTTTTTTGACTCGTGAATATGCCACGTGTAGGCAGAGAGGACTGAAAGAGGGAATATGGGTCTGGTGCCATTCCAGAGTAAACAGAGAGGCACTGCTGGAGAGCAGTGTGGAGGGACTCCTGGGCAGCATGTCCATCGCTGGAGGGCTGGGAGGAAATGAGGTTTCAGAGGTCAGCTCTGTTCCTTCTCTGATCTCTCACTACCTGCCACCATAGAACCATGAAAGCCACTGAACTTCTAAGTAAAGTCTCTCTTTTATGAGATCTCATGACTACTTGGTGGCAAGTGACAAGATATCTCTTGTTTTATGGCAAAACAAGATATTTCAGGACAGGTAGAGAACAGTGAGAGCTCAGTACAGTGTGTACTGGAGACATTAAACTAGACACTGTTGTGCAATTTCTTGTCATGACTTGGCATGACCTCTATTATACCCATGAGATCACCTCCAGTGAGTATCAATAGTCTCTTCTACTATGTCTTAATGTATTTTTAATACCTTGTAACTGCCAGAAAAATCATATTGTTTCTGGAAGCTTTCACTGCAACATTTACTTATGCATTTATCCTATTGTCTGTGAATTCAGGATCCTTAGTTACCCTGAGCCCAATACCTGCAAATGGAAGTTTTAACATAACATTAAAAGTATTTGTTATTTGTCCTTGTTGAGTACAAAGTCTGATATAAATGATGAAAGGCATCTCCTAGCACCTTGACTGGAATATTTTGAATTATTGTAACTTACTGATGAACTGGTCAGTTAAACCTTCCACATAGCTTTAGCTCCAGCTTTTTAAGTTGTTTACCAAATAACACACCTTTTCGCAGCACACAGATATTTGGTAGCATGTGAATTGTATGCTCTCCATCAGATATAAGCTCTTGTAGGCTTTTTTGCTAGGTCTTTGCTTAGCTAACACCTTAGGATGAAGTGTTTCCCATCTTGAATCAAAATTAAGTGGGATTTATGAGGCTGTATAAGGGCCCAAAATGTTCCAAGCAGTAAATATGGATTGGTGAGAACACATAAAATGAGTGATGATAAGGACTATGCCATAAATATAACTAATCTTACAGCTATTACCTCTACTTCAGTTGACTGTGACAATAACACTTAACATCCTTGATCAGGGGACCTCAGGTCACTCTGTAAGGAATTCTTGTTCACATTATATACTGGCAGTGAAAATTCATATCTGGGAGATATAGTGAACATCTGAGGCTTGAACAAACCATTACATATTGTAAAATCATAGAATATTTTGGGTTGGAAGAGACCTTTTGAAGTCACCTAGTCCAACCCTCCTGTCAGGGGCAGGGACATCTTTCATCATACCAGGTTGCTCAAAACTCCATCCAACCTTGGCTTGAACACTTCCAGGGATGGGGCATTCACAAATTCTCTGGGCAACTTGTTCCAGTGTGATATCACTCTCATTGTAAAAACACCTTCCTTCTATTTAATCTAAACCTGCCTTCAGTCAGCTTAAAGTCACCACCCCTTGCCCTGTTGCTACATGCCCTTGGAGAAAGTCCCTCTGCAGGTCTTTTGTAGGTCCCCTTATGATATGGGGGAGTACAAACCTCATTTCCTGTACTTCCAGTGTGATGTTCTACTCACTGGACCATGGTACATGACTGGGTGGGATTATAGACACAGCTGTAAGCAGAGACAGCTTCAAAGCAGAATAGAAATGTCCCGGGCACTCCAGCCAGTGCCAGAACTGCCTAGCTGGATGGCATGTGAAAGCATTGAGGAGAGAAAAGAGGCACCTTTTGATGGCTTTCCTGGTAAGGGAATGATCTGGAAGGCAAATTTTTATTTTCCCTGAGCTAATATCTCACAAACTTTGGCGTTCTGCTCTTGCTGGAACAGGAGACAGAAGCATAATGCCAGCAGTGGAGCCTTGACCTGGGATCCACTTCTGCTTGGGCTCCCATGTCTTTCTTTGGTCTTTCTCTGTCCTGTCTCTCTGGGAAATCTGCTTTCTGATGTCTCCATGCCACTGCAGTGTAACCTGCACCTTGTGACCAGCTCAGCTCAGCAGATGCTGAAGGGATGAAGAGTTCCCTGCACTGAGCTCTGGAGTGGTTGGCAAGAAGAGGTTGATAGCCTGATTCAGCGGCGACAGCACTCCACCCTCCTTCTGTAAATGCCTCCTATCTCCTGCTGCCAGTCATTACAGAAATAGAGACAGCTTTTCTCAGGAGGATCTAAATGTCCTGGTTGCTGCTTGGTAAGGGGCATATTTCTCCAATTAATTATTAAGTGGAGCTCTGGCTGGAGGAAGGGGCTGCAGAGATGTCAGAGTGAAAAGGGGAGAGTGTTTTAACCTTTCTGGAGCTCTCCTGCAGTAGGCAGCAGGTTTGCCTTGTGGGTGCTGGCCAGTTCTTGTTCTACAGCACATCAGCAAGGCTGGCCAGCAGAGAATGGCCTCACGGGGACTCTGCCAATTTCCATGGCTTGTGGGCCATCTTTTCTCCCTCCTTGGCAGTGTAAAAATGCTGCAAGGAAACTGCTACCTACAACTCATGTCTTCATCCTGTCCTTATTCTTCTGAGCTGGATGGAAGGTCCTGGCTGTGTAGGCAGCAGGGGAAGCAGACTTGGAAGAGCAGTTGTAGGGACGGGGAGAAGATTCATCACCTGAGAAGAAGCAATGGGAAGGGTAGCATGGTGTACTGGACATGGTGTTAGACTGGAAGTCCAGAGACCTGGGCTTTTATCAACCTGGATTACAAGGACAAAGGAGATTGCAGTGATCAACTCACAGCATGCACTGGCCCTCATTCCTTGGGAGTACCATGAGAAAGCTGCAGTGCTCCAGGAAACCAGTGTATCAACTCATCCTTGGGTTTCTTCTGCAGTAAAATAATACTCTGCTATGTTGTGGTCCTACAATGAAAGGCACTTTTCAGGGGGTGAAGTGGGAGGGATTAATTGTGCTGTCTTTTTCAGGTAGCATTCCTGAGGCAGACCCTCCACTGGTATGAATCAGCACAGTTCAGTATAGAATATTTACCATTGGACCTCATGTACAGGAGGATTTTTCCCTGACCCCATGCTTTTCTTTTGAGATGGCTTAGTTGTCCTTACAAAGGATACAGAGGAGAATGTGTGAGACAGGGCTCAGCTCCATTAATTACTAAATGTCTTCCCAAGCCTGAGCAGGGGTAATACTGCAGGTCACCTCAGCACTCACCCACTGGGCACCCTGCTGTAGGACAGCCACCAAGGCCAAAGGTGTAGGACAGCTCTGATTCAACTTACATTCAATTCTGTGTGAAGCTGTGCTTTCCTACTCAAGGAATGCTACAATCAATAGGTATCCTGAAGCTTTTCTGGTTTACCTATGTTTTAGCAGCTGTTATCAAGGATGTTTAATTGCAGTGGTTGGGCTCTGGTACTCTTTTCAGTGGCACTACAGCAGAGATGATGTGAGAGATTATCACCCAGCACAGGGCCAAGATCAGCAAATAGAAGCCTTAAATAAGGAACAGGTAAACCAGGATTGATCTCCAAAAAGTTCATTTACTCCAGGAAAGAGCCTTTCTCAAGGTCCTCTCCAATTTCTTTCCCTGTTGCTGTTGCCAACTGATATCTTTGCAAGTGCCCTGAGACAGCCCCAGCAGGGACAGCTCCTCTCTATCCTGGCATCAGTCACCTCACAGCTGAAGTGTGTAGCTCGGGGTCATCTTCATGTTAGGCTTTGAAGGAGCACAGGACAGTTTTTCTCCCTGCAAAAACTACACGATCATGCCAGCCTCTGCTCTTCTTCTCCCCTGTTTTTTGTTTCTACCCAAAATTCTTTCTGAGGGAGTGCACAGTTTTTGGTCCCAGACACTTTCTTCAGTCTGGACTGGAGGACTTTGTTTCTGAGCACAGCCATCCCACTGTCTTGTACAGTGGGATTACTGGAAATATATCTTTCTGGGTGAATCACATCATGTCACTGAAGCACATTCATATATCTTCCTCTTGTCCTTATCCAGCCATCAGCAGACAACTCAAAATCAGGGTCTTGAGGGCAAACACTTCCAGCAGCATGCTGGAGTGCTTGAGTGAGGAACAGGAGATTGTCCTAAATCAGCCCCTGTCTCACTGCTCCTCCTGCCGAAGCTGTGTGACTCATATTTGTCCTTTAGCCTGTTCTTTTTTGTGTGGTTATCATGTCCAGAGTTGCTTGGGATCCCACACACCCTGGTTTTGGAGCAGTAGTCCCCTTTGGCAGAGAAGGTTGCCCTGTGACCCTCAGGTTGCAGTGTATCTCTACATCCAATTTCTGTGCTGTGTCATAGAATTTGGGGACAAGCTCCTTGCATTTGTGTCCCTTTGTTGCTCCCATTTGTGCAGTGCGGTTGGTGACAGCTCCTTCTCACAAAAACACCTGTAAAGACACAGTTTGCTGGGGGCTTTGGAAGATAAAAGTCAGCCCAGGGTAGGAAAATGTACTGACTTTTACCATTAAGCTTTCAGCAGGATGTGCTGAGGTGTTTAAATATTGATGCAAACACAGAAGAAATACTTGTCTTCTTCCAGAACAGGTGAGGGTTTTATGGTGTAAAGCATCCCAGAGCTCTTTGCCAGCACTGTGCAGGTCACAGCTGTCCCTCCCTGGTACAGCACATGAGAACTGTGAGGATGGAAGATCCTCATCTCCTGCCTGCACAGACCCAGAGAGCTGAAACTCAAGCAGGACAATACTTGGAGAGGCACAGAGGTGGATTCACGGGTGAAAAGGCTTTTCTGCACCTGAAGAGAAATCCCCAGTCTAGGGTTAAAAATACAATGGAAATGTTGGGAGCAGGAAAGTGAACCTCTCCTTTGGGTCTGGATGTGATTGTCTCTCCTGGGAGAGGGGGCAGAAAGCTGCTGAGCCAGAACTTTGCTGTCTAGGAGATAGAGTTTTGTTATTCAAGCTTCCCCACTAAAGTCAAATATTTGCAAATGGAGGGAAACATTATTCCTGGGGATGTTTGCAGTGGGCCTCCTGCTGAAGTTTCTGCTAGCAGTTTGTAAGTGTGAGCCAGAATCACATGCATGAGCATTTTGATATTTTTGTACATCCAAATATTCGGTCTTCCCCACCTGTGCCCAGGAGAGGTACAGAAGGAACCTTGACTTGTCCCCCAGCATGTTTTTCATAGTTATATCCTGGCACAATTGAGCTTCTTGCTCCTGCTGTTTTTCTTAGAATGTTTGGGAAAGGGGAACATAGAGGCACTGAGGAGGCTTGAACAAGGTGTGAAGGATGGGTATGAGCAGAGCCAGGAGGATTAAAACCTTTAACCATTTTCTGGGCACTTTGGCCAGCATGTAAACTTCTTTGAGAGAGTGGAATTAGCTGCAAGTGCCAACTCCTGGCCAGACCTCTACACCTCTTAGGGCCAGTGCTTCATTTTGTCATATATGAGAATGAGCAATAACAGGCTGGCTTCACCTGGGGTCAGCATGGTGTCCTCCTCAGAAAGCTCTCCTGAGGCCATCCTCCACTCACCCAGCTGGGGGCTTTTCCTAGGCTCAGCTCCTGGCTGGCTGTCAGAGCACCCCTGTGCTGCTCTACCACACCTGCACAGACAGGGCTCACCACTACCTCATCTGTATTTTCGTAATGCCAATTTTTCTAATTATAGGCCTGTGGCTATCAGCCAATCGACTCCATCTTTGAGACTTGTTATTGGACTTTGGATGTCAAGCTGAATTTTTCCTAACTGTCCATAATAACAGTAATAGCTTGACTTCCACCATGAGACAATTAACCTTCTTAAAGTTTAGTGCCTCGGGCTGTACCTCAGAAAGACTCCCTCTACAAAGCAGACAATTACCTTTACTTAATAACCTTTCTCTTTCTAATCTGATATTAGTGCCAAAGTAAATGTAAAGGGCAGTGCTCTATGTCCCCTCTTAAGTACTTTAAATGCCTGTCCATGAAAGCTAATGAGCTGCCATTTTGCTTAATCTAGATTTGCTGTGGGTCTAACAGCGCTCTGCAGCATCTTCCCTTTTAAAAAAACTTAATAAAAGGATATAGAACTGTCTTAGTTTGTATTGAAACTTCATATGAAAAAAGGAAAACTGATGAAGCAGGAAGAAAAATAATGATGTCCAAATAACAAAACGAGACAAAACATAATCAACACTGGTCAACTGCTGGCTTAAGACTGGTTTCAGTGGGAAGTGCTGTCAGTATCTGTAAAGCAGGAACTTGTTGCTGGAGCTCTACAGGGTTAGTGGCAGCCCTTCCTATTGACTCAGTGTAGATGTGGGATGGAGAGACAAGGCTGGGGAGTTTTCCTGTGCATCTCTCTGTCCCACCAGCCAGCAGCACTGACCTCTGCTTACAGCTGCAGCAGACCTACAGCAGAAGCACAACTGCTCTGTAGATGTAATTTCTTCATGGATTGCTGCTCACGGTAATTAATATGTATAATATTAGTAACTGTTGAGACACAAAATGCTCTCTCAGCAAAGAAGTTATTGCTGTGCTGACCCTGTGTTTTGCACTTTCAGTGTGGGTTCTCTACTAATATTGAAAATTGCTCAAAGATTTCTGAGATAAAGACAAAGCTGTAGGCATTTCTCCATCATGTGAGCAAACACTATTTTTCCAAGAATTTTTGTTGCTAAAAACAGCAACAAGAAACAGGTTTAAAATCCAGGAAAAACAGGGCTATAGATGCTCTTAGCAAAGATGCTTAATTCCTCAGTAGATCTTAAACATATATCTTGGGATGCAGAGTATTTCCCCACACAGCAGAATGTCACCTTCATTTGCTTTATCATTGTGCCCCTGCTAAGTCCATTCCCTGCTGCTGAGCCAACATTTACTCTCTTCTCGTAAGAGTGCTCTGGTTTCATCATCTCAATATAATGAGGTTTGTATTATTTTTTTATTATAATAAAAGCAGCCTCAGGTCTTAATCAAGCTATTGGGCTAATTGCTATGGAAACCAAATTAGGCAGACCATGCCTCAAACTCTGTAAATATTTATACATGCACTTAACTGTCTGTGTGCAAAGCAACCCACCCTGGCCATGGGAATGGGGCTCAGCACATGCTGAAGTGTTGACAGAGGTGGGAGCCTGCTTTTGGACAAGGTTTAGCTGTGCTGCAACACGTAGAGAGGAGCACATAGCGGAAATCAGATTGGGATCATGTGAGTGCAGGCAGGGCTTGGATCAGATAGGGCTGGGTTGTGGGGCTGGGTTAATAGCTGTACAGAACTACTGCATTTTTTAAATTATCCAATAGAGTAATAATCAAAAATATGTGAGTCTCTGTACCAGACACAAACATACAACGATAGAGAAATACAGGGGTGTATGAAGTCTCCCTAGCCAGAATGAACTAACAGATGCCCTGTGCTGTTTCCCAGCATAGCATTTTAAACATTACTTGGAAAGTGTTCTTGAACTCAATCTTGGAAATTGTTTGCATGCATGAATCAGTTTGTATTTACATGTTTATTGCAGCAGAGAGAAAATTCAGTGTTAGCTTTGGTACAAACACTTTAGATCACTACGGTATTAACTTTAGAAGCTGAATATATGGAAGCAATCAAACCCCTTTCATAAACAGTTTAATGAGGAGACAAAAATGCACAAGTACAAGCTGCTAGGCTTTGAACAGCCACATCTTCTGCGTGTCTTTGTTTATTTATTTAAGTTAACAATTATTTTAATTGGTTTCGTTACATGTCAGGTTTGGGAACAATGAGGTGGGGTGAATTTGCTGAACAGGAAGAGCTGCTGTCAGATAGAAATATAATAATGTAGATGGAGATCTCTGCATGAAACCCCATGCTGATCTTTTATTTATGGTTTTTCTCTCTGTTCTCTGTATTTGCTGCATCCTCTTGTCTGAGCCCTGCTTTCTCATGTGGAGCCCTCCAATTTTGTGTGCAGTATTTGGTCTCCAAGGTGTGAACAGAGGTAGAGAACAAGGACATTTAATTTAGCATAACCAGTATGACAGCATCCAACCAAGAATAGTAGATGCTCTACCACAAAAGCTGAGGATCCCCTTCCCAAGTCTTTCTGCTCAAGCACATTGTCCATTTAATGTCATTTATTTCTAGTAAATAACCTTCTACACAGAAAGCAATGAAATACCCCAAGAAAAAGAATGAAAAAAAACGCTAAAAGAAAAATTAAAAGAAACTACCATGATCTGTTTATAAACCTTGTGTTTGGAGGAGATGGGGCTGCTCAGAACAAATGTTTCCTGTGCTGGCTGAGTCACTGCAAGGTTCAGCAGCTCAGTTCTGCTGGGGACGTCTCACAGACCTCACTCCCCATTCAAGACTGTAAATTTCCTTCCTGAGTTTGTTAGCCGCAAACAATGTGTGTAAAAAAAACCACCCTCAAACACCCAAGCCCACTATAACTGCTGGTATTATGCAAAAGAACTAATGCATAAGCAATCTGCTGCCCTTGAAGGAGCATGCAACATGACACTAACCACCACAGAGAGCAGGGCAGCAAACCTGGAGATAAAGAAGGGATCTCCATGGGGCTGGCTGGAAATTTTCCATTCAACACTTTTCTCTTAAACTGACTGTTGAGTAACCTTATTTTTTTTTCCTCCAAAGTTATGTCATTTCTGTACAAAACATCGCCTTCTTACTAAACCAACCAAACAAGAATCTCCTCTCTCTTTGCTAATCTGAATAATTTTGACCCTGGGAAAATGTCATGGGATATGCCTCAGCAAATTTTTAGTGCACACACACCAAGTCCTCATCAGACTCCAAGGACAGGTTTCCAACCTGTTGTCCTGACTTCAGGAAAGGCTCCCAGGAAAAGGGGATTAATGGGCAGGAGTGCCAGGTGCTGCATGGGAAACCAAGTCTGAGCAGGACAGCAGGCACTGAGGGAGAATGGGGCCCTAGATCTCCACCTTCACAGACAGCAAGCCTTCATTTCCATTTCCCATCTTTCAGTTTTTCACTGAGATGCCAAATTTTTTTCTTATAGGAAAATTACATTCCAATCACTGCTGAAGTTAACCTAAGAAAGTTCCAACTTTGCTTTCTAGCTGAGATGTCTCTTTCAAATTTTGCCTAAAGCTTCAAGAAGAAAGAATAAAAGCCATGGGATTCAGAGAAACTTGATATTTCTCATGTTTAAAGGGAGTTAGTCATATTAAAGTGATCTTCTCTTTATATGTCAGAAAAGAGAGTAGCAGAAGTGACAACAAAACACACAGCTATTTTTTGATTTCCAGTTCACTGTGAAGAGTTGTTTTCACCCTCTCCCCCTCCTCTCTTTAGGAAGAAGTGTTAAATTAGCAGTGAAAACAGCACATTAGCTGACAGGTACTGCAAATAATCTGATCATGAGACAGCATTAAAAAAACTTATTCAGCATGTTGTGGATATCAGGGTTATTCTCTTCAGCAATTACATCTCAGCTCTCCTTAGATATTTAATGGGCTGGAGCTAAAGAATTTTTAAAGCACATTTCAAATCTGCTGGTATTGAAAAGGATCAAGTATTTCATAGTCACTGCTACGTTTTACAATTGATTATGGCACATCTTAAGTTAAGCTCCTTCAGAAGGAAGCTGACAGGCCTGAACACGAAATTCTGCCGAAGAGAATCTGTGTAGGCATAAAAGGAGAAGAGGCAGAACGCAATGCTGGGCATCATGAATAAAAACCTTATTCAGCCAGGGCCCAAAAGTGACTTTTTTAATGCTTATTTTTAACTAACTGTGAACTTCTGCAATAAGCACAGAGTGCTACTTGGCTCCTTAAATAGCTGCAATGATGAGCTGGTGCTCGCTTCTGTTACTATGTGAATTTATGGAGCTGTTGTCACACGCTTTGTTGGAGGAAATATATGGTGGTTCTGTCACAGGGACTGGACACCTATAATTCTCACTTTCTTTGCCTGCTCATAAATCCCTGCTGCTCAGCCACACCATTATTATACTTGGGTTGCTGCTATAATCCCCTCTCTGGAGCAGGGGAAGCGCTGAGTCACCAGTGTCGCTCCAGTGGAGATGAAATTCTGCACGGGGCTGGGACTGCCTGCCTGGCAAAGGAGATTCAGGCACGTACATCTGCCCCAGGGGCATGCTGACAGGTAAATCCCGGGCTGAAAGGCACTGGGTGCCTTGGAAATGCCACTTTGTGTGGGTTTTACCATCTTGAATAAGGTTTCATGGGTTTTGGTGCCTGACAGGCACCAAAGCAAAGGTACAAGCTTTGCTTCTTGATCTTTTTCTGTAAGACCCTGCCCGAAAAAGGGCATTTGCTGCTTCTTATTGCTTGCTGAAACACTTATCTTAACGATGCACAAGTCTAAGGAGGAGCAGCTGATGGAGCTGGGGTTGTTTAGTCTGAAGGAAAGGAAGTTTGGGGGGACCTTGTTGCTCCCTACAACTACTGGATGTTGTAGACAGGTGGGGGTCAATCTTTTCTCCCAGGTTACAAATGCTAGGTCAAGAGGAAATGGCTTCAAGTTGCACCAGGGGAGGTTTAGATTGGATAGCAAGAAAAGTCTCTTCACTGAAAGGGTTGTCAAACATTGAAACAGGCTGCCAAGGGAAGTAGTGGAATCACTGTCCTGCAAAGTGATCAGAAAAATGCATAGACTAGAGGCAGATGTGGCAGTGTCAGGTTAATGGTTGAACCCAATGATCTTAGAGGTCCTTTCCAACCTTAACTATCCTATCCTATCCTATCCTATCCTATCCTATCCTATCCTATCCTATCCTATCCTATCCTATCCTATCCTATCCTATCCTATCCTATCCTATCCTATCCTATCCTATCCTATCCTATCCTATCCTATCCTACCCTATCCTACCCTATCCTACACTACCCATCCTTCCCATCTCTGTTCTTTTTGCCCAGGCTGGTGCAGCTGCTAGAGGATTTGGTTGTATTTCATTTGTGTGCAGAAATCCCTGCCTTGCTCCACAGGGCTCGAGCTGCTGGCACTGGAGCCGTGTGAGATCCTTTATTGCTCAGACACTCCAGTCTGGCTGGGCTCAGGATGGGTTTGATCTCTGGGCTGCTCTCAGACCATAATAACACAGCCCTGTCCCACTGTAAACCCTGCTCAGTCCCTCGTCTGCACAAACCTCATCTGCCTCTCATGTCTACTGCTCAGAGAAAAGTGAGCCTTCCCAGGGAGAGGGTTTGGGTTGTGTAACCCTTCCTGCACCTTTGTGGGAACAGTAAAGTCTAAAATGTGGCTGTGTTTTACTCCCAGCATCAGGATGTCTTGGTCCCACGTTGGAGGTAGGCAGTGTCTACCTGGATGGCAGCTCAGGAGCAACCAGGAGCAGCACCTGGGAGCTGGGACAGCACTGGGGTGCTGCTAGGTGGGTTCCTAGTGCTCCAGGTTCCCTCCAGGTTCCCAGGGAGCTACTGAGCATCTGTGACTTATCCCAACAGCTTGCAGGGAGCCAGACTCAAGGAGACCCAGACGCCACAGGAAGGGAAAGTCCTGAGGACAGAGGACCATCACAATCATTGTCTCATGAAGCTTGTAGCCCTTGTATTCTCTACAGTGGCTCCTGCAGGGACTTTATCCATGGCCCATTCACCACCACCAGGACCAAATCCTGGCAGCAGCCATGCACTGAGTGTCCCCTCACCCTCTGGGTGGCTCAGGGATGTCACCCATCCGTGTTGTAAGCAAGCATGGGGAGAGTGGATGGAGACAGGGAGTCTCTGTCCTCTTCCTCCAGCACTGTGTGTCAGCCCATTGCTCTGGAAAGCAGTCTATTGATCAAGATCCATTGCCAGTTATTTCCCGGAGAAGCAAGCAGTGATTGAAGAAAGGTTTGTGCCTCTGAGACATACTTTTCCCCCTGGAGCAGTGCACTTATCTCCTGTTCCACCACCAGAACGAGAGGGAAGGGCATAAGCCAGCCTAAGGCCATCATTCCCTTATAAAAGGCAGTGTTGGAGATGGTCAATGATAGGCACCAACTGGAGGAGCTTAATCCCTGCTCATCCCATTCTGACAATAAAATCACATGTTTTGATAATAAAAGCTTCTACCTGGAGAGATTGATGAAAAGCACAGGGAAGTGTTTGGTTCTAGGCAGGAATTTGCTTTACTATTCTGCTCCTCAGGAGCTTTCATAAGTAGGTTTCTTTGCTACCACAACAGAAAGAACATCCCTTTCATAATGAATTGCCTTCAACTACCATGAGCCAAGCTTAGGGTTTTTTTTGTTTCTGTGTTTTTGTTTTTTTAAATGTGGGAGCATAGAAAATTAAATCTCTGTTGCATTTTTTTAAGCAATTATTTTAAGCACTGTGAATAAACAGGGAGTGTCTTACAAACACCTGTTATTTTTCCCATCGTGAGTTTGGCTGCTGCTGAACAGTCAGAACTGTTGCTCTTTATAGGATAAAGTGTGTTTATCTGGCAGACAAGAATAGGGTTTGTTTTCACCACAGAATAATGCACTGGCTGCTGTATAAAGTGCAGCACCAACTTTTATTGAATAGGAAGCATTTGTTCCCTGGCTTCCTCCTGGTTGCTGACAAATTGGTGAGACTCAGTTGCTCCCATCCCAAAAGAGGCACCTCAGACCTGGGCAGAAGGAAATGGGGCCATGTCACTGCCAGCTTCTCAAAGGTTCTGGGTTTGCTGTGAATATGGAGACAAGCTGTAGCATAAGAATTGATTCAGATCCATCTCTCAGCCTTCTTCTGGAGAAATCAGAGGGTGCTAAGTCTGGACTTCCAAACTTTAGTAGAAGTAAAGTCCATCTCCAAGTCCATGCTCCCAAAACACACTGCAAAAGGAGGATCTGGAAACAGTTCTGGGAGAGTCTCATGATCAGCTGCTTCCTCTTTACCCCTTTTGCCCATCTCCCTGTCTGGATGCTGCAGGCTGACAGTACCATGGGGACAAGGCTGCTGCTCATACAGTAGCATTCAGAGCACGAGCAGAACAGCACAGGGACCTGAGGCAGAGGGATTACAGCAGCAGCTGGTTGGCTGAGCTGACCTGATTGAGCTGACACTTCCTTCTTTTCCAGCCTTAACCTTTGCTGAAAGTTGTCACCTCTTCTCGCCTGTCCTCCCTCCGGGTGGGGGGAAGCTACAGAGCAGCTGAGCAGGAGCCTGGTGAGCAGGACATGGCCTGAAGGAAGGGAAAGAAAAGGTCAGAGGTGGCTGGGACTCCAAAGCTAAGACAAAGCACAAGGGCTGACAGCAATGGATTTGCAGCATGCACTTGGTATTGCAGGTCAGGCTTGAGGTGACCTGACCAGTGACCATTCCACAGAGACAGCCGAGATCCTTTGTCCTTCTTCCCTCAGGTAGCAACCAACCACCAGCATTGTTTTTCAAGTACGTGTCTAAAGACAGCAAAGCTCTCTAACAAGCTAAGACAAGCATCACATTAGCCCCTAGCAGGGATGATTTTAGCAGGGACACTTGCAAAGCTCTATTGTAGCCAGCCAGCAAATGCTCTGCTTCCTGGGTTTTGCTAGTTGAGAGTATGGGAGTAGATTTTTTACTCCATTTTCTTGTTTCTCAAGAGCTTCCAACAAATCAGGGCTATTTCTGAGGCTCAGTTAAAGACCAGAAAGAGAGTGCAGAAGAGAGGTGAGGGAGCACTGGGATTAACTTGCTCCTGTTGGTGCTTGTGCTTTTGAGCAGTTCAGATATCCACCTGGCCAGTTTTCTCCATTCACTTACTGGTCTGTTCCTGGTTTTGCACTGGATCTGTGCTCTGCCAGGCTGAGGTGTCCTGAGCAGGACATGGTGAAGGGACAGAGGGGAAAGATGATGCCATGTGTGAGGCAGATCAGAGGTTTACACACCAGACGTGCTGTTTTAGCAAAGCACTGCAAGTCAAGCAAAGTTGCCTGGGCTCTGAAGAGCTGAGAAGGAAGCAAAGAAATCTCACCAGTTTTACTCCTGCTGTTGCTCTTTAAAAGTCTCTAGCTGAGAGCACACAGGCAGCCAGCCTGCATTACTAACTCTGAACCTCTGCATGGTGAATGGGGACACTCAGGAGCCTTCACCAACGCTTGGCTAGTGGTAGACAGGATGTTTTCAGTGGTTAAGGTGTAAGACAGGTAGCAGAGACCAGGCTTCCATCCTAGGCGTTGTTACCAGTAAACTGTGTGTGAACAAATCCCTCAGGCCAAAATTTTCATTGCCCTGCCCTTCTGAAAATCAGGCCACAAGTTGCGTAAATATGGGTGTAGGTACCTAGCAGTAGGCAGCCAGTTTGGAACATTCTGGCTTTAATCCCTGTGCCTGAGTTACCTCATTTATAAAATGGGGATAATTCTTTGCTACCTCGAGGGATGCTCTGAAGCACAACTCTATTGATGCTGGTGAAGCATGTCCCAGCTCGCTGGATAGCTATTATTCTATACTTGACAGAAATTGGATATGGCAGAGCTGAACCAGTGCTCTTGGTGTAGTTTTTTGTGTTGCCAGTGGATAGGCTTTGAGTCACAGTTCCTTCCCCTCAGCAATGAGACAGAGCAGACCAGGGACAATTTTGGCACTGCCACAGCTCCATGTTGCAGCTTTAAAAAAGCCAAGTACCCCAATAGTTCTGCCCCTGCCTGTTACTGCTCCAGGGTACTCAGATTGGACATAGGACATGCATCTTTCCCCCTGGGGAGGGAGATGAGTTGCCAGGACACTGGGCTGTGTGGCTTTGTAAGCTCCTTCTGTTAGGAACAAATCGTGTTTGTATCTCCTCAAGTTTATGTGGTTTGTTTTCATGTAGCATGAGCTCAGCATTTTTGCTGCAGAGACAGACATCTGTACAAGACAATTAAAAGAGCAAATTGACTCAGAATAGCTCTGGATTTTGACACTCTTCTTCTGTGATAAAAGGATCTCTTCCTCTGCTTCACATGAGCTGCTAATACAAGGAAGCTTTCCCATCAAATTTCCAATATGGAAAAATATTTAATTCAGCCCATGACTTCTACGTCATTTTCACAATCAACAGCAAGACATTCTTTCCAATAGAACTGTGCTCCTTCTTCCTTTTTCCCAGCAACTTATCCCAGATATTCCTAGGAGAAACATGGATGATACGTCACTTGATGTTAAAAAACATATATTTATATTTCAAAAACTCTAATGCCACAGGATTCTTATTTGCACAATGTTGGTAAAACCTTGCACTTAGAGTCACTTCCAGATTTAAATCAGAAAATGCAGGGAATAAGGTTTTTTTTAATTGAAAAATGCCTGCTTGGTTTTCATCTTCTGTCCTGTTGGAAATTAAAGCATAGAGGAAATCTTGGGAGGAGTATGTTATCCTAGGACTGTTTCTCTGGACTCACCCTCGGGGTGAGGTGATTGAAGTTTGGATGCCTATCTCTAATGACAGCTGCTGTATCTTCTGAGTTTCAACCCTCGACAAAATGACAAATGAACTTCCATGCCCACCTTTGCACCCAACTGGTTTCATATCAGGCAGTTTCACTGCCCACACATAGGTTAGATAAAAGAAGAGTCTTCAACTCTTTTGCAATCCTCTTACCTCCTCAGAAACCTTCCGCAATCTGCATTGTCTTGAACAAAGGGTGAGCTAAAGGATGAGTGGGATACTTCATTATAACCTCTGGCTGTGCAATGAGTCACACCTGTGATTTTGAAATACAAAATAATAAATTAAGAGGGCAGTAGTGAGATTGAGCTGACAACCTGATAATAAAAATACTGGGCAACTTGTCAGCTTCAGCTGAGTAACCAAAGAACGATACTTTCTGCCAAGCACAGGCAAATGAAAGGCTCTCTTTGCTGAACTGTTTTCATGGTGTGGCCAACAGCAATGTCTAGTGGTTCAATAAAATGTAAACACTGACTATATTTTCTGGAGCCAGTTTCTCTTTTTGTCCTCATGGAGAAGGAACATTGGCATGCAGGAGTCTGAAGTAAAGACTGAGAACTGGGACTCTGCCTTGTATTTATGCCAACAGAAAAATCTCTATGACTCTGTTTACCTAAATGTAGATGACTTTACAGATAGGATTTAGAAAAGTACAATTACTACTAGCCTCATTCTCAGAGGGAAGGCATTCATAAATATTCTCCATTTATTAATCATCATATACAGTCATTTTCCTACAGCTGTCAAACTAACTGTCAAACTCTTCTCTTCATTGACTTCACGTGCTCAGTGGTACAAGGGTGCGTGGTATGGGGCAGTTACCTGGGCCAGCTCACTGTCCACCACACTGCAAAGCCACACTGCCAACAATTTGGGACACAGCTTCATGAGCCAGCTTTGCAGGAAAGGGAAGAGCAAAATGCCATCATCTTACATTCATCTGGGTTCAGCAGCAGTTTGACCCTCTACACGGTGATGCCTTAACAAAAAACCACAAAAAACCCAAAAAAACCAAGCAAGCAAGCAAAAAAAAAACCCAAAAAACAAACCCAAAACACCCAACAAACAAAAATACCCAAATAGCATTTGGGTAGGAATTAATATTCTTCCCTATGGAAAGAACAAAAAAAAAAAAGGATAAGACATGTCACCAACATGTCTTCTCCTTTGAGTGACTACAGGAAAAGGTATTTGCTACCAGGAAAGCTTCTGTTGTTCTGGGCACACAGCTCTTTGTCTGTGAGGGGGAGGAATGCTCTCGGTGTTTCTTTGGAGAAAGGTGGGGCTGCAGCTGTGTAACTGAGATGTTCACGTGGAGGTTTGGCATGACCCAAAATTGTCACCAGGACAAAAACATCCCCAAACAAAACAGAAAACTTCTCGATGGAGTAAAATCCCTACTGAAGGCCTGTACAGAAAGCCAGTCTCAGTAACAAGGTGGCACAGCTCCCACCAGAACCAAAAGATTTCTGGATTTAAGAGTAAAATGTAAACTATAAACACCCCCTCTACCCCCCAAGAGATTGCAATTGTTCTTCTTTTCCTATTATTCCAACAAATGTGGTGTTAGGGAATGGACATTCTGGTATGAGGCAGAGCCATTGTGTCACTCGTAAGTGGACAAAATACAGGGTACTTTTTAATGCTTTAAGCAGCATATCTTGACTTTTGAGCATTGCTCAAATAAAACAAAGCACTGGAGTTTTTGCCCATCATTACAACTGCACATTTAGTTTCATGACTGGCATCTGGGCTGAGCCTGTGTATACTCTAATGTCAGAAAAAAACAATATTTCCAGCCATGGGACAATAGTGATGGAACTGCTAAGGATGTACCCGTTTGTCTCAGCTGTGAGCTGGAGGATGGCTCATGGAGTGCAGAGTTGATTTATTTGCACCTCTGACCCAATCAGCACTCTTCCATTGGTGATTTTGTGTCCTCAGTTTTAGAGCTTGTAGAATGATTTGGCTTGCCAGGGACTGGACACTGAAATGACAGAGACAGATCTACATTGAGTTTGGTTGGCAAGTGAGGCACATCATTTTTAGCAGGAAGTGTATATTTTTAAATACTGCAATGAGATAATCAATGTGTTACACTAGGTCAGCACTGAGGGATTTGGGGCCACGGGATTTGGGGTGTCTCTACCCCAGTGTCAATCACAACTCCATGTTCACATCACCTCCTGCAGTAGGACATGCTCGTGTCTATATTTTATAAAAAAACCAGCTCCAGGTCAGGATGCCAAATTGTTCTTGAACCAAGTGAATCTGGCAGCAAAAACTGAGCTCAGGCCATCTTCTTGGCCACAAAATTGTGATGGAAAGGTGAGCAAGACAGATGGTGATTGCTATATCAGACACTTGGCACTGCTAATCCTCAACTCTTCTGCCACTTTACCAAGTGAAAACCTTAAGAGAAAGCCCCCCTCTTCCAAGTATGTTCATGAATTTAATCCAGTGGGACCTGGAAAAGCCAATCAGCCACATGCCCACAGCAAACAACCTTTCAGGAGGTGTCATGGCAACACTTGCAACCTGTCACCCCTAACTTCTCCAACTGAGTGGCCACATATTTATTTACATCCTGAGACTGGAATTCATACTCTTACCTGGGCAGTGAGACATGTCTCTTTCTCCACCACTGCTGCTTGCCAGGGAATGCAGAGATAAAGCAAAGTGCTCCCTCCTGCCACCAAAGACAATGTGCCCTTATTAGCCCTGGAGGCTGGACATGCTTCTTGTTTCAGCAGCCTGGAGTGAACATGGAAAGCACCTGGCTACAAGGGCTGTAAACAAATAGAAACTTGACTGGGAGTTGCCACATAGCACAGGAGGTTAAATGAGACACAAAGGCAGGCACCTCCTATTACTAAGGAAAATTCAAGCTGCCATTTGTCCCTGCACAGTTCTGTTTTCTAGTGCCAACACACCCCAACCCGAGACAGTTTGGCATGGAGGAATCGCTGGGCCTGATGCAATGTTCCCAACCTGGAATCAGATTAGCCCTAACCCAGGATCTTATGCAAATCCAAGGCTGAAGGAAGCTTGAGAATGAAATAAGAGAAAATCCCTCTGATCAAGGTTGCTGATAAAAGCAGCCGCCTCCAGCCGGTGAGCAGCACCGCCCTCAGCCCGGTCCTGGCGTGCCATGCTGGGCAGGGGCTCTGGTGGCTAATGACAGGCCAGCACCCAGTGCACCCACCAGGCAGGAGGAGAGCAGGATGCTGTCCCACACCATGCACAGAACAGCTCTACCTGAGCGAGCAGGAGGCCGTGCCAAAATCACGGACAGAGGCAGGCCTGTATTCCGCCATGCGTAGGGAGCCCTTGGCAGCTGTGCTCATCTCTCGGCTCTAATGGCTGCGTGGAGGGGCTGAGTGGAGGCACCACATGCTCCATTCTCCTGGGCTGCTAGAAATCCTCTGTTCAGTGCATTATATGTCTACTTTCTAATGTGGACAAGATTTGGGAATTAAGAGGGTCTCCAGGGTGCCTGTGTTTCCTACCTGCTTACAGACAGTACAGACAGTACTCACAGAGTGTTTGTTGTGGTGGCCCTTTAGTTAGGAGGGATCTACTCCAGTTATCCCAAATATTAGGAGTGGAGCTAGGTCCCATAATTTGTTTCTCACCAAAAAATGACATTCAAACGGCAGCAGCTTCTCTCCCCTGCTCTCTATGCACAGGACACACACTGCAGCGAAGTAGAAAGCGCCGCAATTGCAGAAGCAACTTCTAGTAGCCATTGTGATCCCTGATAATTACTCTTCCTAACCTCCCCATGTGCCTTACAGATGCTGGATGGCTGCTCAGCCAAGCCAACCACGTGTCCTACCTGTGCAACACTCTTGGTATCTGGTATCAACGTGACTAAGAACGACTTGCAGGTTCCATCACTTACCATTCCCAAGAAACTTTCTCCCGGAGGCAGTCAAGGCACAGGGCTGCCACAGCAGGTATTTGGCCCAATTAAGCAAGTGAGCAGTGCTATGTGGCTGGTTGACATTTAGAGCAGAGCAGAGGAAGACAGACTGGAGGGAGATGTTGCAACCTTGTTTGTGTTGGCAGTGGATGGAGTTGCGAAAAAGCCCTAAGAGAAAGTAACAAACAAAGGGTGTGTCTTGAAAGGAGGTTGAGTTCAGAAAACTTTGCACACAGTGCAAGCAACACGTGCAAGAGCCAGGTGATTCAGAGCTGCCTTTCCTACGCTCTTGTGACCTAAATCCCCCAACAAAAGGGACTTGTATGTGCAAATACAACAAGAGCCTCCTGGCCTCTGGACCTGGTTTTCCAGGAAGAAAACCTGGCCCTGTTGTATAGAATGACACACTGAGGTGCAGCACAGGATGTTTTTAGGGTTGTGTTTAGAGACTCAGGGACTGTTTAAGATCAGACTTGGGGGTAGGGGCCCAATATTTTAGTTTTCATATGGCTGAGTTTCTTCTAACATAAAGCTCCTCTTTACATTGCCTCTTGTAAGTCAACCATTATATGAATATTTCAGATTATTTCCATTTGATTATTTTGTTCTGTTTGGGTTTTTTTTCCAAAATAGGAAACAGCTTTTGTTTGCTTGGGGGAAAGGAGGGTTAGCACTCGGTGTGTGTGATGCTTTCACAGAATCATAGAATAGTTTGGGTTGGAAGGGACCTTAAAGATCATCTAGTTCCAAACCCCTTTTCATGCGCAAGGGTACCACCCACTAGGCCAGGCTGCACAGGGACCCATCCAACCTGGCCTTGGACACTTCCACCTTTAAGAAATATTCTCTCAGTCCAAAAGGCAGAATCACCCTGTACCTGTTAGTTTCAGGGGAAAATATACTTTGCAGCTTTTTTGGAGCTCCAGGAGTGAAGTGCAAGTGTTCCTTGCTCCCTTGTTTGAACACACAGTATGAATTATTGTTCCATGTGCTGTGGGAGCACTCCTATAGAACACTGCTGTGTTACTGTACAGTAAATTTTTCTGAGCCCATGTTATTTCCTGGGAGGGGTGCTCATAAGATGACCATGAGTTTTTTAATCCCGTTGGGGATCTGTTTAGAGGTCCCTCTATGCTTTCACCATTATGGGCAGCCTTTCACCCCATCTTGTGTTGCCAAGAGGAGATCACACAGAGGTGCTGACTCAGTGCTATGGAGAGAGGTTGTGTCATGAGGCACTGATGAGGTGGGATGAGGCAGTGATGTCAGAAGGGCGGAATCTGCATATCCTGTTGGAATAAACAGATAAGTGCCAAGTCAAGCTCCTCCATCATCTCTTGCATTCTTAGATTTTTTCACTGTCTTGTTTGTGATTCAGCCTTGGAGGCACCTGGTGTTTGTCTGTATTTTTCCCACCACTGAATCACGTTCTCATTTGCACATTGTCCCTTGCTTGAATTTCCCCAATCAGTGTCTAGACACAGATATCTCTGCTTTGTGAGGAATAGAGGTGGAAAAGCATACTTTTATTCCTGAAGATCTCAGAAGCTTTTCTGAGAAACAGAAAGTTTTCTCTCTTCTTTGAACAACACACAGACTATCAAAAATCAGACCACGGCATGGGCAGAGATAGAAACACAATGTGAAGGAAACACAATATTCAGGTAGGGCAGCCAACACTGTGCTCGTCTGTGTCTTAGTCTCTAAAAATCAGCCAGATGTCTCGCAGGCAGAACAGCACAAATAAGGTCTCCAGAAAGCACTCAAAATCCAGTGAAAGGAGTAACTTTATGAATCAGCATGGTGTGTATTGAGGTCAGTGAGGAGAAAGGCAGAAGGACATTAACATGAGAATAGTCATTTATTAAACACTGCAGCCCTGAGAAGGAAGAGAAGGAATTGTTGATTTCAGAGATTGTGTGCAACAACTGTGAGACAGGGGACTTCCCTTCTTCTCTACTGGAGTATGACCTCCATTCATACTTAGCTGCTCTGGTTTATATCTGTATGTTGTAGCTCTAAAACCCTCAGAGCCGAGTTCGTCTGCAATATTTTTTAGGTAAAGCATTTATTTTAACAGCTTCCCTACATGGACTGTGTGCAGTTCTTTGGGGACAAGGCCATTTTTCAAAGTTAGTGCTGCAGAGACAATAAAAAAGAGCTAAAAGAGATTAGAGTTTTGACTCTTACTATATATCAGGGAAATCTTACTGGAAACCTCAGACAGATGCACAGTAAAAAGGCTAAGCATGCTGCTTCTGTGATATATTTGCCTGAAATTGCTAGAAGACTCATAACTTTTCCCTGTTTGCACTTGAGAAACAGATTGCTTCACTTCTTGATCCAAAGTTTGAGCAGTTCATGCTTGAAAAACTGCAAACCAAGGGGCATTGGCTGATAATCATGTAATTGTGCTGCTTTTTTGTCCCTTTTTTTTTTAGTGTATGTTGACAGCACATAAATCATTGTAGCTTTCCAGATAGTTATATTGGTAGAGCTCTGCTCCCAGAATTTAAAGGCAAAGTCTTGCAATATGAGGACTGAACACCAGCTGAGCCATGGCCACTATCACTGTCAGCTTAGCTGGCAATAAAAGGAGGTTAATCCAAACTGCATTGACTACAGGCCTGTGTACAGCAAAGTCACACTGGCTAAGAGGGAGCACATGGAGAGTTACCACAGCTCATCTTATATATGGTAAGTTGCTAAGCTTGTAAGCCTTGAGTCCCTATTTTCTGATTCACATCTGACACAGGAAATGGAAGACAATAATTAATGAGTGGAAGAGGAGATATGACTTTACAATAGAGAGAGATGGTGAGATAGCCTTATTACATATTTCACTGGATCTTTTACCAAACAGATGATAGACTCATTATGAAGGGTGCACAGAACAAAGGGAACATTGACATTTAAAGAGATTCTGCTCCGGAAAGCAGCCACAGAATTGGCATGATGGTTTTCCGTGACTTTTATGTTTGGCTTTCGGGTGAGGGAACAGCTTTGTGCCTATTAGACCTGCAAAGTGTTGCAATGGGGGAGTTACACTGATTTTTTAGTCTGATGAGATTTTGGTCTTGAAGTATGCTTCTGTTCCTTCCTCCACCTCTTTTTTCCTTTCTTTTTTTTATTTTATCTTTTTTTTTTTTTTTTAAACTTCATTTTCCATGAAGACCAGCTAGCAGCAGCTATTGCTCCACTGTTTTCTTTGTTTTTTCTCACTTGTTCACAGGGAAGGGCTGCTTTTCCCACTATGCTGTTGCAGCTTCAAAGCTGCCTTCACACAAGCTGATATCACCCTAATTTAACCAGTGTGAACTTTTGCATTTGGTGATCTACATCAGCGGTAGAATGTCTTATCCTTGTTCATTTACAAAACTTTTCTAACTAACCAGAGATGAAAAACAAGCTGTATTGATACTAAAATAAGAGGGTCTGCATGGTCTTGTGCCCTGATTTAGTTAAAACTTCTTAAAGCTGCACTCTTTTAAAATAATGCTATTGATATGCACTTATTATGTTGGAAATATTATGCCAGGGCTCTACAAGCTATTAAGTTATATCCTCAGTGATATACTATAAAAGCCTTTGTTTTCAATGAGCCTGGAAAATAAGAATTAAAATGCTTGTAAGCTTGAAGTCTGCAAGTGCACTGGTGGAACTGAAGCAGTGGCAATACTAGAATAATGCATGGGGTGAGAGAAAACCACAACAAGAGAGGCTCTGTGTCACCTCTCTTTTGCAAAGCACCCTTGGCAGATGCCGCAGCTCCCTGAGTGATTTTGGGAACAGTGGGTGCTGCCTGGTTGGGTTTGGGATCACTTGGAACATGATGTGTTTAAAGCTAGCTTAAGTCTCATAAAAACCTGTAGATAACACCCAAACAAGAGGCTGCTCTGAGGCCATTTTGCACTTTCTGAAATGTTTCTCAGAATTTGGGTTCACAGGAAATTGCAACTTTCCGGTCTGATTCAGGAAAACATGAAATGTCAGATTTTTCTGTGGAACAGAGATTTCAGCGCTCATTCAGCTCAGCCAGCAGGTGAGGAGAAGCTTAACAGTAGCACATGGAGTTAGTGTCCACCACAGTAATCCCTTGAGCAAAGAGCACATGAGGCTGGAAAACTCTGAGAGGGAAGTCAGAATGACCCTAACAGCAAACCTTTCCTAAAGGAAACCACATCTGTTCAAGCTGGCGTGGAGGACTGTTCTCAGGAGGAGCGAGATGCAGAGTTCAAGGGAACTGCCTGTGAAGACACATGGTGACGGTGCTGGGTTATATAATGTGCCTTAGTGTGAGGAAGCTCTTTGTTCTATTTACAAATCCCTGTATTACTGACAAAGAAACTTTGATGGCTGCCTTCCAAAGACAACAATGAAGAAAGAAAGAAAGAAAGAAAGGTGGGTTTTCCTTTGTCTTGCAGCTCCCATAAATCCCCTCTTATTCCGAAATGTGATTTTAAAATTATTTTTCTTTCCCCCATGTGTAATCCCTTTGCAGGTTTTACAAGTATAATTACAAAGCAATTAAATGTGGGAGCAGTGAGGAAGTCTGCACCAAGGAACGCTGAACCTATTTGTTTGAAAACTCCACAGGTGCTGGTTACAGCTTTGAAACACCAAGGTTATTGTGTCTGAAGAGTATTGTTTCATCCACAGAGAGGTCGAATACCAGAGAACATTCTTGGATATTATGTGAGGTTTAAGAGAGGCTTGTTCCTCAAAGACTACCTTATAAACCAGTTTATCTGATACAAAAGCTCCCAAACGCTGAAAAAACTCAGGGTGAGATTGGAATGCCAAGGGAGAGGATAGAGCAGAGGTCACCAAATCATGATAAATGCAGAGTAAAGGGATAGAGAATGAATAATCACTATTTGATACAGCACAAGAACACTGATTTTCATTAAAAAACAATCATAATAATTTTTCTCTGCAGAAACAGGCTCTTATTAAACAGACTCCTTTAAGCCAATCTCTGGGACTCTGCCTCTACCATTCACTTTTCTGTACTCCTCAGTAAATATTTAGATTGAATGGTGTAGAGCTGTAAAATCCTCTGGGAACAACCCTTGGTACCTGTCACTAAATCCATTCTATATATTTTCTGGTGAACAGCTTGGCTGTAGGCTAGATGCTTTTCTTGCTATTCAATGAAAAATTTATTTCATGAGATTTTCATCGTTAGCTAAAAACAAGTTCCCTTGAATTTCCTGGGTACTTTGGGGAAAAAATCCATTTATTTGGTAAAAGCACATTATAAAGAATTACAAGGCAGGGATAGTCCTTCCAAGTTTTGTTCAAACTCCATTTCAGACATCAGGAGTCCTTTATCTCAGCTCTCTATCTAGGAAAATATTTACCCATTATAATGACCTAATCACAGGAAGAGGCCAGGGCCCAATTTTCTCGTTTGCCTGCCTGTCTCATCGTGGGGTGAGGCTTGATGTAGGGTGTGTACCAGTCCCAGATCCCTGTGCAGAACCTGCAGCTGGTGCTCACACCAACAGTGTGAACCAATGCAATGCTCTGGGTGCTGGGTGCTGGGGACAGAGTCTGGGTGCTCTCAAACACTGCCTGGTGATATTCAGCTTCTCCATCTGTGCCTTCCTACTATGTGAGCAGCATGGCCACCTCATCTAGGAATCTCTGGAGCAACACCAATGTGGCTAAAGCAAGGCCTAGTAGGTTGTTGTTCCTACCCAAATGTAAAGAATGAATGAAAGAGCTTAACTGAAAGACATTGGAACCCTTCTGCTTAGGACAAAAGCAGAGCAGGAAAGAGCCCAGATGAAGTCATGGGCATTCTAAGACTTGAGCTGCTGTGTTTCCACAGGTGAAGATGCAAGCTGATCTCTCGGTAATAAGATAGGGTGGGAAAGGTTATATAATTAGGTTGCTTGTTGCCTTAAACCCTCCTTCCTTCTCTGTAATGATAAATAAAACAAATGCTTCAAGGATATAGGTCATTATCCCTCATCAGCTGCCCAAAGAGAGGAAACAGGGTGATAAACAGCTGACTCATGGGTGTAGACAGCTTTTGATTTAATAGTGGACAAAAGTGGCATTTTTCAGTCTATGCTTGGGAGGGGTGAGATGTTGAACAGGTGAGATGGGTCTCCAGAAGTCCTGCAAATGCTGGAACTTTGTGGATGAAGTGTAGACTGGATAATGCAAATACCAACTGATTTCTTTTTTCCTCTTTTCCCTGTAGTAGGTGTAGGACTAAGAAACAAAGGTGACACCAAAATGTCAGCTTTCCTGAAGCTTTGGAGCCATTTGACTATCTCTAAAAGCTCTATGCAGATCAGGTATTTGTAAGCATATTGCTTCAGGCTCACAACCTCAGCCAGCCCTTGCTAGGAACATTACCACGTTCCTGGAGCTGTGGTGGCTGTGGTGTGTCTGTAGCATCAAACAGATACTTGAAGTGTTCTGAAGGAGGGGACACAATACACATAGGTGGCTCTGACATCTTAAGGATTTGCCAAGGCACCAGTGAGATCCTAAGGCTTCTCCAGTGCAGCCACACATTGTGTTCTCAGGTTATTACTTCGAAGGGAAGATGATGCTTCCAGCACACATTTACTCTCAAATTGTCCACTAGATTAGAGACAATTTGGAAGAGATCTATGAGCAATCTGGTTTAGTTCTCTGCAGACATTCCTCTCCAGCCACAAGTAGCTCATGAGCAGTTTGAGCCCAGCTCCGGTGCCAGGGATCTGTCACCTCACTGGCAGCAGGGCTGGGCTGTCTCATTGGTGATCCAAATTTTTGGTGGTGTGAGGAAATGCTCATTCAGGGATGGCTGAGCCAGCGAAACTGAGCTGCCTTGCGCTGCCTCTGTGTCCCAAAGTGGGATGGAGCAAATGGAGCAGCCTGTGGGCAGAGACGCTCTTGGTCAAGGTCAAACGTGGGTTGAAATGGGTCTATAAAAATTCTTGAGTCAGTCCATACTTACGTGCTATAAGGTATTTGGAGTTCTGAGGGTGACTAATGGAGGTAGGGAGTCCATCACTTTCATAGCCCAGTATGATCTCCCAGAGCCTAGGAAGGGCTGCTGTCTCCTTTTATTGATGGTGCACTGAGGCACAAAGCTCCAGAGCACTGGGGAGAAACATGTTGGACAAATGTTTCTCATTAAGAAATGTTTATTTGTCAGACATGATTCCTTTAATGTAGTGTATGTGGGAGTGTATCCATTTTAGCAAGATACTCTAGGAAATGTTTTCTTGGAGTCAGCATGGAATTTCTGGCCAGAATTGTCCTTTGTGGTGGCATGGTCATTCCTGGGCTGGCTGGGAGTCTGTAGGTCAGGTTTTGGAGCTGAGGCTGGCAAGATGGGGAATTAAAACTGGCAAAACTGATTCTCAGTTACTTCTGGCACTGTGATTTGTTTTTCACTGCATGCTTTTTGTCCTCTGTTACAAGGGAGAAAGTCCTCCAAAATGTTGAGAAGTCCTGTTTTTGTCACAGTAGAGATGGGAAAGATTCCAGACTCTCCAAGATATTGGCAAATGGTGGAAGCTTTTCCAGCTCAGTTCAAGCTGCAACTTTCCCCAAGTCCCACATCTGTTCTGTTGCAGATCCGCATACTTAACCCTGGTTTTCTGTATAGAAAATTATGTAAATAAAACGATTTGCTGTTGAAAACTATTACTGCCTAATCGCCTGGTGGAGAAAGGGCAAAGCTGGCAGCCAGAAACTGGAGACCCAGCAGCCAGTCCTCTCCTTTTGACTTCATTGTCCTCTGTTTACAAGCTGGTATGTCAGATTGGTCACAGCTCTCAATTCTCAAGGCAGTTGTTTTCCAAAGTAAATACTTTTCTTTACACAACTTTCTTTGTATATATCTTTAGTATAAACCAAATTAGTCTCTTGCCTCTTCAAGGCTTTAAGTAATTTAGGACCTCTGTAGGAGACACATAGGTGTTTTGAAGCACTCCATGGAGGACATCTCCTGAGCCAGCAAATCCAGAGCTTTGCTGCAGCATAGAGCACTGTCTGATGGCACCATGGGATTTGGGCTACCTGGACCTCTGGGAACATCCACCTCAAGTTACTTGTTTTTGCCATTACCAACTGCACAGCTTTTGATTTCTTAAACTCTTCTCATCAATCCTGTTCTTCACTCAAGTCTGCCCAAAGGCTCAGAAAGGGAAATGGAAACGTTCAGGGGTCAAGCACAGAAATCAAGTTTTGTTCAGATGAAAACTATCTAGAAAGAATGTGCTACCTCTGAGCAGGGAGGCCATAGGGTCACTGGCTTATTTTGTAGTCTTGCCAAAAAACTCCTCTTGGATCTGTTGTTCAATGCAGCTCACACTGATTTTCATCCAGAATAGCTCTTCATATTTTAATTTTGGTTTCCTTTTTCTTTTTTGTTTTTTCATTGTGAATTATTTATCCTGTGTTTCACCAAAGGAGTCTAATTTTCTCATCTTCTCCCTTCCTAATATTTAAGATCTTTCTAGGTGTCTCTGTAATACACCCATGTTCCCTGATTGAAGGAGTTACAGACAAAATCTACAGTTGGTATTTTTAGCTTGCAGAGATAATATTTTTGTGGCTGTATACATTTCTATGCACTGTAACTCTATTTACTTTAGCAGAAGAGCCCTTAAGATTGACGAATGAAGAAACATATTTAAAATATGTGTCTTGCAAATGTGTTAATGCCTATATAGGCTATAGGTCCCTGTGGAAATAAGAAGAGGCATTCTTTTAATAAACAATGGAGTGCATCCAGTTTTTCTTCCTACTTATTTCCAGCACATTCACTAAAATGCTACAGGATTCAATAATATTTGTCTCTTTCTTGGCTTCTTACATATATAGCTTTCTTCCATGACAACAAGTCCAAGATTTTTTGGAGCCAAAGCAGGAATGATGATGTGTTTTTGTTGTTGTTGTTCTTCTAACCAGCTGTCTTTGCTCATCTTGCTGTCACTAGGAGAAGACATCTGCTTAGTACATTCAATATTTTCACTTTGCTTCTCAACAGGGAGGTCAGAGCCCATGCAAAAATGTCCCCCAAAATATTTTGTTACCACAAACATTTCTTTTAAGACTGGGGTACTTTGTTTATTCAGTGTAGCTCCATAGAGTATTTAACGGATTCTCTTCCTGTAAAGCAAAGCAGTTATGATTTCTGTGCTCAAATTTGGACATGAGACATTTACCATTAGTGAGATACTGTGCAAGATACCGGATGGTATAAGAAGCGAAGTCTAGTGGCTTCTGCTTAATTATTACACGTCATTCTGATGAGATACTAGAAGTTAGCTTTTTCCCCCCATTAAACTGAGACCCAGAGAGTGAGGATTGTTAATGAAATTATCAACTTCTTTACCAATTCTTTGTGTTAATTTAATCAAAATTCATTTTAAAGAAGGAGTAGTGCTAGTAATGGTTTGGATGTGCCAAAATGCTTCAGGCAGTTATTTCTTCTAGGCACTAGCAAGTCTCCTTCCTCATTAACCAAAGATACAGTCTAGCAAAACACTTCAATCCTTAAATCCACCCTGTTCAATGGAACGCTTAAATCTAAACTGAAATCTCTCTGGGCTCAAACTGGATTTAAGCATGTCCTTAAAATGAAGTATGCAACAGTAGCACATTGCTCAACTGTTCTTCTCAGCATTGGAATATACCAGTTTTACAGAACTTTACCATTCCTGAGGTACAGGCAACTAATTCTAGACTGCAGATGGAGCAGAGCAGGGAGCAGAGCCTAAAATGTTTGCAGGAGGGTTTATACTTTCCTGAGCTAACCCAGTCTCACCATAGCCTACAGTGAAATGATATGGAATTAGATAGGACTGATGGCCAGGTAAAACTGAGTGTCTTGTGAACCACTTGCAACTCCAAGATGTGCACAGAGATGGAGAGTTTGATGATGGCCACTATCTCTCAGAACACTCTCAGAAAATTGAGGAGTCTGTTGGCAATTGTATTTCTCATCACTGAAGATTCCCTTGGGGTTTTGGCCCTGTCTCAATTGCTGTCAGAGATCTGTGACTCACTGAAGCCTGCTCAGTGCCGTGCCTTGCATTCCTGTCTGGGTGCAAACATACCTGCAAAGTGGGGAATGTCAAAGCTTGGCCCCACTGCTGTTTCTAGATTCCTTCTACCAGGCAGCACACACGTGTATCTCTCCATCAGAAACAAGCACCCTGTTTGCAAATTAATTCACACTTGCAGGATTAGTCTTTTCTTTCCTGTCTGCCTAGTATCCATGCTGGTGTTTCCTCATTCCTTCCCCAGTGCCACAGGAATGCTATTGCTGTGAGCTCAGGTTTTGCATGTGCTTCCAAGAATACCCTTTGGAGACCGAATGGTCAAGTGAGACACTGCATGTCTTGGTGGAAATTGGCGTCCTCCTGGCGAGGCAGGTGAAAAGTGCTGTGGTTTGGGGCAGAGGAGTCTCCAGTTGATCTAACACTAATTGCATCTGATCTTTGTCTGTAAATTAGGTGGCAGCTCTCCCAAAAACACATGCTTAGTGTGTTTTCCAGCCTCTTTGGCTTTTACCCACAGGAGAATTAGATCACCAGGTGGGTGACTTTCCTGTTGTTCTGGAATTGTTGCTAGTGAGGGAATATGTCAGTTCCCCACAACTTCATCTGATTAAGAGCTGACTTGCAGCAAAAGTGACTTGGGTTAGAAATAAAGCAAACATATCCGACTGGGAAGCTCTGGAATGGATCCTCTAGATATTCCTATGAGCAGGGTAGGTGAACCCCTGTCAGTTTAGGTGCAGTTTAGGCACTGCTGCTCCTGCTCTATGGCCTGAGAGATGGAATTACTGTGGCTTCCTAAGGGCTCTTCCCATCCTGAGTTTTTAGTTTTGTGATATTTTGCATATGAAAGCTCACTGAAAAGGAGAGACTTAAACTCTGAAAAGCAAGGTTTCACTTGCTGCCTTCTGGAAACTTTGCACAGTGTGGGGTCTTATAGGAGGTCATGGTGTGTCATTCCCTGTTCTAAGCCTTGCGCTGTGGGTTTCTGAGGACTCCTCCAGACATGGGAAGATGAACTGACTGGTCTAAAGTCACACAGTACAGGGAAAATGGGAGCAGAAGCCAAGTTTCCAATCTCCTAGTCATGTACCTTAAACACTAAAAAACTTAATTTCCTTGATTTAATACTGGCCCAGCTGACTCCTGTATTCTTGCTCCCTGACTGGCCTATGCAATGTCAAGCATTTCAGTCTTTTGCTGTTTAATTCATTTTGCTGCTATGGTACGGTAGATATTACCAGAGGAATGATTGTATGTTTGCCAGTATTTTTGATTCTTTCCAGGCAAAGAGCAGATTTTCACAGCCAGGCTCAACACCTTGAATTTTCTACTTTCATTTCCAAAGCGTATGATATTGGTCATGATAGGAAACTGAAAAAAACCCAGAAAATTCATGCTGTGTTTGACAAGGCAGTGACCATTCTGGGCAGCATGTTACGAGGGTAATGGGCTGCAAATCAAACTTCTGCTGCTGTGCTGCAGAGGATTAGTCACAGTTCATCTACCAGCAAAATGGAGGTAGTAGTAGTTACTATCTCAAACTCTGGAGGCTCAAAGCTTAAAACTTCTGGGAATCATTTAAAGTAGGCTGCTATGGATGGGCACAGTATTCTATCTTCTGTTAACAGCACTGGAAAATTTCATAAGCTTGATGGATAAAGAAGCAATAATTGTTTGATATGGGACCAGGAAAATATTTTACCACTGTTCTTGTCTGAAATACTAAATGGAGAACACTTGTCTCTCATCTCAGACCAAAGGGGTTTTTTTTAGTGTTCATATACTTCCCCTAGATACCAGTTGACACAACACAAGGGCTGTTGCAGCTCTGCAAGAAAACTGGAAGAAAAAAACCAAAACAGGCAACAGTTCCTGTGTATATCTGCCATTGAGAGCTACACCACGCTGAGGCTGACAGACATGGGTGCCAGGAAACCCCAGTGATGACCACCTGCTCCTGGTGAAAGAAAATCCCATTGCGAGTTGTCCTTGGGGCGCAGTGCAGGAGCATGACCTCGCAGCCCAGCACTCAGCTGGAAGGAGACAGGTGAACTGTAGGTTCTGCAGGAGGGAACTGAACCTGGGTTTACAGGGCCTCAGGCAAAGGCTTTGGCTGCTCAGCTTGAGCTGCTGCTAGTCTCTTCCATCTGGAAATCAGCAGTGCCCGTGTCTTTCACAAGAGGCCACATTCACAGAGCACTGCTGGCTCTCTAGGTAACACGTACGACACAGGGCCCTGGTGACTCATGCACCATTCAGCTTTGGTTTAGGATCTCAGCAGGGTTTAAACACCAGGTAGGCAGCTAGGACAAGGCTGGGGTATTTCTAGTCATGTCCTAATGCTTAGAAAACATCTGCAGCCGTGACTGCTCATGCAGCTTTAGCTGCAGTGCTTCTAATGAGACAACGTGGCCCTGGCCCTCTCTGTTCCTGGAGGGAATTTGGCATCCCTGATACATAGGGCCAGTGTGGGACACCAAATCAACCCTAGATGGGGGGTTTGCACTGAGGACTAAATTTAAGAAATGCCATGCTTTACCTTCTGAGGAGACTGCCAGAGTGGGGTGAAATCTCTTGGGGTCTCTGACTGGGAAGTACACTGGTTTTGGCAGCCAGAGGAGGTGGAGAGATGCTGAATCACCATTCCCTGCTACAGCTTAAAGTCTTTTAGGCACTTACTGTCCTTTTTTTGTGTCCAAACAAGCAATCTTGCCCTCCTGGGGCTGTCAAGAACTGACTGTGGACATTAAAGCTGGTAATGGGATAAGATGTAAACATCTCCTGAAAGCACACACCAGAGCCCTTTATTTTAAAAATGAAATACATTTGAAGTGCCTACAAACTCACCCAGAAATTTCTTTCCAAATGAGTAAGGATTGGCAACGCTCCCCTCCGCAGCCTGAACACAATGTAACCCTTCTGTCTTCCCGTTCTCTTCAGGGCAGATGCAGATACCGAACAGCTACTTAAAGGATAACATTCCATTGTGAAAACAATCACACTTAACATCCCAATTTATTTTAATTGCAGTCCTTAGAGATAGCCACAAAATAATCAAACCGAAAGCAATCAGAAAAGTTTCCTTTCCCCCTCTCCTTAATATTCGCGACAAGTCTTGTTTTGAATCTGTGAACAGACAGCTCCTTTGGAACTCCCCGCACCTTTTACCTCCCTTCACCTTGTTCTTTGCCCCAGCTGAGAAGCAACAGATTAAAAGTTGGTTGGAGAAGCACCCGAAGAACCAAAAGCAGCCCTGGACAAAACTTCCCTGTGAAAAGTTGGATCGTGCAAGACACAGGGTGCATTTCTGGGCGGAAGGCTCCCCTGGCTCCGGGATGCAGAGCAGGAAGGTGATGCTCGCAGGGCCGGGGCCGCCTCCAGCCGCGTTCCCCCCCGCCCAGGTACCGGCAGCCGCTGCCGCCCGCCCGCCCCCCCAGCCGGAGCGCAGCCCCCTCCGCCGTGCGGCCGTCCCGGCCCCGGCCCCAGCCCTTACATGGACAAATCTGCCTGCAGGGAAAGGCAGGAATTTGGGCCCTTGA
>VZTT01068628.1:52732-95313 GCA_013400855.1 Buphagus erythrorhynchus
CCGCCGACCCCCGGCCGCGGCTTGTAGTAAATAATAAGTTGAATAAAGCTCCGGCAGCTTTTTATATGCCGGGGGAGGCCCTGCCTTCCCCGCCAGGTAAGGACGGAAAACTTTCCCACAGCCTGACGTCACCCACGGCTTTTTTTTTTTTTTTTTTTCAGTATAAGGTTTTTTTTGCCCCCCCCTTTCTTGCTCTCCTCTTTTGAACAGGCAAGCCTTACCCCTGCCATTGCTCGGGAGCACTCCCCGCGCCCCGGGGCTGTGCTGGGAAGCCGGCAGTGCTCCCGAGGAGGCGGCGATGAAGCAACTCCTGCCTAATTGCTCTGCCGCCTGTACCTCGAGGTGCAGTTGGCCCTGCCGGTGAAACAAACGAGACTTGGATTCTCCTGCTCTGTTTTGATTATTTTTTGTTTGTTTCTTTTTTCCTACACCTGTAGGAATTGACTTTTTAGCCCAGTTGTGTTGTTCTTGGGTTAGTTTCCTGTCTGTTTCTTTCTGTTTTGCTAGGCAATTGGTACACAAAAGTTTAAGGAGCTTGCAGGAGCCATAAAACCTGCTGATGTGTCTCCCTGCACATCTTCAACACCCTGGTCCCTCTGCACAAAGGAGTTTTGACCCATGTAAAAAAGGAAGTTCTCACATAGAAGCCACAAGTGTTTTTGGACACATTCCAGGACTTCTTTGCTTCCATGACCTTATTTACCTATAGAGTTTGTGCTTATACATTCCAGGAATGATTTCTGGGGCAAGATCTGAGAGAGTGGGGAGTGCCTAGGATCTGGGTGATACAGCAGGTGCTGGCTCACCAGGTAGTTAGAGAAATGGGATATTAGGGAAGTATGGGAACATGCAGAGCTGGAGACGAGGACACAGCATTTCATCTCTATGTTAATAATGTGGCTGTATTCTTTCTGAAAAATGTTGGCTGCTGTGCTGTGTGTAGCTCAGCCTACTGTGCAGCAGCACAGTTTAGGATGTGGGGGACTTTCTAATTATCCCCACCCTTACTGAAGCAGGACTGGCCCACATAAGGCTAAATAATACTCTGGGATTTCCCTTGGGAAATATGTGCGTCCATGGATAAAGATTTATTGTTGAAAACTTCTCTCTGCCTGTTGGCTTGGTCTGTCTCCTCCTGCCCAGCCCATGGCCTTACATCCTCTTGCTCCTAAATTTATTAGTTCTGCTATCCCCCTATTTCAATTGTTTAGCCTCTGTTGGAGGGTTTTTCCCTGTGGGATGGGCTGTCAGCAGCTCATGGTGTAGGTGGTGGCCACAGAGCCACCTGTCAGCAAGCCCCTACCCTCCCTGTCAAATCTTGCCTTTACCTTTGTTATGATGCAGGTGCTGCTAATGGGCCCTTCAGGCCTGTTGCCCTTGTTTCAGAGATGGTTTTCCTTCAATTGTTTTATTCAGGTTTTCTTTTTCCACCTGGCTCAGCTTGTGTAGGCTGGATAAAACTGCCAGATCAGGGACACCTGGGTCCAACATAGCAGCAGCAGTGAGTTGCCATCAGTAATAGTCCTGTGGAGACCTGCTTCCCAAAAGTCTCTCCCACCCTGTGTTGTGTGGCGGTGGGCATGTTGGCTGTGTGTGTCCCATGCTGGTGGCATGCAGCCCTTGTATGCTGCCTGGGTAAGCTCCTGGGTGGAAATGAAGGACATGTCCAGAAAAATGAAGCTAAAATTGTCTCGTTAAAGCTTCTGTAGGTGCAGCCCCAAGCTGCTCTGAATTGCTGATGTTCAGTCTTTATGGTGCCTGGGTCAGTGAGAATTACTGATTTTCTCACTGTACAGCTGTCTCTGTCTTGCCAGCCCTGATTGCCTGGTGTGGTTGGTACTGGTGGGGCAGAGATGCTGGTCTTGAGCTGGGAGAGAAACTTCAATTCCTGTCACACAGAGGTGAGATTTTTACCTTTGGAATATGTTTGGAGATCAGCCTGGATGTCAGGCCAAAATGCTGGTGAGCATGCCCGTGTCAGTATGGGCTCCAGCTCTATGAGTCTTTTCTCTTATTTATGTTTGGTGGAGAGTCACCCAGCTTTAGGGGATAAAGTATTGAATGTTGTCTGTGATGTGCTGTTGTGAAACTGGGAAAAACTGACAAAAGCCTGGCTTTAGACTGGCAGGTCAGAAGTGATTTTCAGATCTTGAGAATCATCCTTAGTTTACCTGTCTTGCCTCCTGGAAATTTGCAGGGCACATTGTATTTCCAAGTCATATTCCTCTGAGAAACACCTTCAGCTGTGCTGTGTTAGTGAGGTAATGGGCACAATAAGCAACTGGTGCAGTGTAATTGAAGCTTTCAAGGAGTGTAATGGCAGATTCAGGTGTGTATCCCTTGCTAAAGTACTTGTTTCTCTAGGCTGTTCAGGGATGAAGCTCCAGAGCTGGACTAGTGAGTTTTGCAAGGTATCTAATAGTGCTGGCTGCAGTTTTGCTGAAGATGGAGTGTTTTTACATATATTATCATCAGTATGTATTTTTAATTATAACTCCTACTAAGAATTATGGTGTGGGGGTTCATGCTCAGAGTGGAGACACCATTCCATTTTGAAGTCTGGCTGTTGCCTTGTTTATTAAAATCACTGCTTGTGTCCACCTGCTTTATTATAAAACTTAAGCAATACCCTTGTGATCAGTCAAACTTCATGTATGCGGTTTTTGGAGAGAGATGGTGTGAATGGTTGGGAACTGGATAACCTGAGGGAGTTTTACCAGCAGTATGGGATCACTCCTATTAAAAGGACACATGTTAGGAAGGTGTCAGAGAAACAGTGAGTGGAAAAGGGATGTCTGTTCCTTTGTACAAATGAAAACCAAGGTGAAAGTGGTGGATTCAAAACAATGAAAGTTAAGTGCTTTTCAGTGTAAGTAATGGTGGCATTTTTCATGCAGAATGTTGCTGAGAACAAGAGTTTAGCCAAGTCTGAAAAGAAGATGGGATGGCTGTACTAGTGTCAGGTACATTCAGAGTTGTGATGATGCTGTGGTGATGCCTATTTTATCATTAAACATGTAATTGGAAAGAAGAAACAGTTTCATGTAGGTTTCCATGAGGCATCTCTGGCTGACACTAGACATAGATAGAGAAAAGCAGTAGCTTGGGTGGATGACAAATTGTTCCAAGAACACAGTTTCTGTGTGTCTGTGGAAACAAATACTCTCAGGGTGCCCGCAGTGGTTTCTCTATTGTTCTACCCATCATGGTTGTGTGAACAATACATCTGTATTTTGTTGCTCCTCAAGCTTCTGAAAGCCTGACCTACACTGCTCTGCCTTTTTCCCTCTGAGCTGTTCTCTCAGACATGGCTTTGAGAAACACTTGCACACTCTGCTCTGGCTGACCCCAGATGCTGGGCTTCACCTTTAACTGATTGTCCAGGCTCTGGTGTACTCTGTGGCAGCCCTGCTAAGGAGGAGCTCAATCCCTGTGAATGCATGGAGAGGTTTTAAAGATGGCATCAGGATCATGAAGAAATATGCACTGGGCAAGAGTAGGTCCCTTCCAAATCAGGATATTCTATGTTTCTTTAGGTATGTGTGTGCTTTTTAGGTACTTTGTTTTTGATGGGGAGAAACCTTCAGGGTGGTAAGAGGAATATGAAGTCTGTGATTCATCGTCTGTGTTTGCTGTGTGCACATGTGAGTGCAGCAGTGATCTCCTGTCTGCAAGACAAGGTCCTCCACAGCCAATCTTTTCACCCCAGTAACTTCCTCATCTCCCTTTGCTCTCGCTCTTGTAGCAGTGTAATTCTGTGAAAAGCTAGAGAGATTACTGCAATTGCAGCCAGAACAGAGGAGGAAGGAGGAAAGGAGATGGAAACCATAACTTATGAAAGGATGTGGGTTATCTGATGCACAGATTCACAAGGAACAATGCCTTTAAAGAGCGTGGGTTATGCATAGGAAAATACTTGAAATAACTTTACAAACGAGTGTTTCAGAGGAGGGATTGGAGGGAAGATCTTGTGTTTGGTGTCCATGTGTGCATTGGGGTGCTGGAGGAGAGCATCAGTAAAGTTTGAAGAACTCAGTGTTTTCCTCTTTCTGATTGAGGAAGCTCTTTGTTTTGCAAAACAAAACAAACAGAAAAGAAAACAACAAATCAAACCGAAAACCACAGACCAGAAAAAAACCCCACAAAACATTAAAGCTTTTGAGAGCTTATGCCTGCCTGAGAAGCTGAGAGTTTAGCAGGGTTGGTTCTTTTCATTTGTCCTGCTCCTGGGCATGGCAGGCCATGTAGGGCTGGTGATGTTTTCCAGTCCAAACATGAAAAATCCTAAAACCCGTTACCCGCACTTAATCATTGCAATTAAGGTTATCGGTAGAGACAACTCAGTGGAGATTCTGTTTTGATCTCCAAGAGCTGGTTTCAATCAGATTCTGAGCAACTCTAAGAGCTGGCATGAAAATGATCATTTTTAAGTCATTGTCAGCAAGTCTCTGTCATTTTAGACTGTCAGTATCTGTTGTTGGGATCTGTGGGTGACAGTGACACACATGTGTGAGTCAGAAGAACTCCCAAACTATCACAATATGCTCAGGGAAGGAAAACAAACATCGGTGGAGTTGTGGGCTGCTGATAACCTTTTCTTAGACAAAGTTATAAGCTTTTTCGTGTTGCAGGCTGTTAGGATGTTTTCTATTGCCCTTGATGGCATAAGGAAACCCTAGAATACTGTGATTCCTCAGCAAACCCATACATTACTTAGGTTTGGAGCAGGGAGTGATGCATGAGGGTCGCTGGTTTATGCTAGTTTTGTTGCTGGGTACCCATCAACCCTCTTTGGGGTCTGCAGATCTAGCTGGGAGGGATCCTTTGTTGTATCTAAGAGTTTATGCACATGAGCACCCTCTAAGTAGGGGCCATTCAGCTCCTGGCTGCCTTCCTCCCCCTGATCCTGATGCTCAGTGATGCTTCAAGGCAGGAAAACTTCTGCCAAATCTTGGATGATTGTGCTGCCAGTGGAATAGTTAGTTGAGATTTAATATGGCCATTATCTTTAGGTAATAAAGTATCAGCGAACTTGCCATAACTATTTTGTTTAATGTCTGTTAAAAGCCCCACATACTTCACTCACTGGGTGAAATTTAATAGAAGTTCATCTGAGCATTTACTGCTTATTTAATTTAAAAATAAGTTGATCTCCATGACTGGAGTAACAGGCACTAAGGATTTAATTAACATTTAGTAAACTGCCCTGTTAACTCTCAATTGCACAGTCAGGTCTTGTTTATGCATCAATTTGTAACTACCCTCTCCTTTTTTTTTTTTTTTTTTTGGCCACTTGATCTCATTGTGGGGAGCTGCAGTCATCTTCTATTCTCCCTCTGCTCCTGACCTATTCTCACATGGAAAGCCTGTGTCAGGGCTGGGGGCTGGAATACTGCCGAGGAACCAGGACCCAGCTGCTCAGTTGTGAGACCAGCCCAGACAGCTGGGCAAAGGCAGGTGGGATAGAGGAGATGGAATTGACAGGTTGTCCCACAGGCCTTGAAAAAGGATCTGTGGAGCCCCAGGGGGTGGCTAGGGTTGCATTGTGTGGTGGGGTAGAAATGGTCCAGCTTCAAACCTTACCTTAAATTTGGCTCTTATGTTTGAGTATCTCCTGTAGGGCTTTTTCAGTGATGTGGCTGCTGCGTGGAATTCAGGTTAGTGAGGTTTGCTTTTTGGATGGAGAATGTTGGGGTGTTGTTACAGGTGACTTGTGGGTGGTCCTGCTGCAGTGGCTGTGGTGGTTGTACCCCAGCTGGGGTGGTTTCTGTTTCAGTAAAGTGCATGTGCACTTTCCACGTGCTGTGTGCACGTAGCCTAAGGAGCTCTCTGTTTCAGCAGTTTGTTACCTCACCTTAACAGATTTGAATTACTCCACTTAGTGAGGCATGAATGAAAGCAAGAAGTCTCCCAGATAGTGCAGGCAGCAGTGGCTGGGTTGGGAGAGTGATTGAATTAGCAGCTGATAAGTGATTGTAGGTGAAAACTGCTGCATCATCATTGCCTCACTAGCTTGGGTGTCAGTGGAGTTCCTGTTCAAGCTCTTTGCTGAAGGACATCGGCTGGCTTGGATTTAACACACCTTGCTGTTTGAGATAGACTTGATTTGCTTATCGTGAATTTGGGCAAATCTTGAGAGATACCTGAAGGTATTAGTGTGACCAAGACAAGCCTATAATCTGGATAGCCCAAGAAAAAAGAGTAGTGATTATGGCAGCCACGTGGCAAACCTCCAGTTAATTGCTAGCTGTTAACTTTGTTAAAAGAATGGTGTTTAAGTTGCAAAGTCCAAGTGCTCCAAAGCTATGAAATGCCGGAATGAAGGTCGTTGAAAGCTCAATTTCAGCCTGCCCTGCAAGCAGGTGTTATGATATATCCACTTAATTGCCGGTGCACCTACTCTTTGTGTCCAGAGTGGAAGGTGATACTTAATGAGCATCTTTCAGTTGCTTTTCTCTTTGTGCTGTGTGTGGCCCCAAGCCTTGTTTACCATGTACTGCTCAAACTTGAGACAGAATGCAGAGTTATTAATTTTATTTTTGTGCTTTTCTGGAGTGCTCTTTGCTCTTTCAGTGGAGCACTTTGGAAGTTGGAGGAACTATTTTTGTAGTGCCTTCCCAATGTGAAGGAAAATTATTCTTGCCATTTTACTGATGGGACACTGGGGCTTGGAGAGGTATGAAACTAGCTGTCTCACATCACCCTTGACACTGAAATCATGGAGTAAAAGGGAGTTAGACCAAGGTTGTTCTCTTAAGCGTGCAGTCATAACTGATAATAAAGCAAATGAATGGTTGGGAAGAATTGTTTGCAATTACTGACTGAAGTTAACATCCTTTCTGCTCAACTCTGGAAATTACTCTGAACTGTTCCTTTCACTTATGCTTGTTTTCTCTCGTATTTCTTGCCTCTTATGCATTATCATCATTATCCTTGAGTGGGGGCAAAGCCTGTACTTACCTTGCATGAGTATTAAAATACCTAGCTTAGTGTGGAAGCTGATCTTTGCCTCTGGCATTTAGAGGCTAGAGCAGCTTAATGCTGTTGAAACTGAAATGTGGTGGTGAGGAGGTCCAGAAATGAGCCACAAAGATGATTAAAGTCCAGTGGGTATTTATGTATAAAAACATATTTAAGGGAGCAGAAGTAACAAGGACTTCACATCATCCGCTCGATGCTTCCTCAGTGACTTGTTTTCCCATGTACAGTGTGACTGACATTTTTCAGGGTAGTTGAAGCTTCTTTTAAAGCTTATTCATCACTTCTGATCCTGCAGGCTATTTTTTTGGAGAATGAGAATTATGCCTTCCTTAGCACAGTTTCACTTTGGTGCTTTTTCAGAGAATCCATTTATTTTTCGAGTTCCTTGGGATGCAGAGCCGAGCTTGGAAAACACAGTATTGCATCTTTGCCATTTAAGGAGGTCTCGGTGAACCTTCTGCATAGTAAGTTTGAAATTCAAGTGTATGAGTAATCCAGCTGAACTCTGCAGTTACTTGTGTGCCTGAAGATAAGTGAGTGTTTTAGCACTGTCCTGTACCCAAATCCTAACCTGTTCCCAAGGCAGACAGGTGGGGGACAAATGAAGTGCAGAAGGGTTAAAGTTACCGGGAGATGTCAGGCTTCTTTCCTACTGTAGTATATAGAGTGAGCACTGTAGCAGGCAGGGCCTCCCTGCAGTGAAGAGTCAGCCTTATACAGAGCAGGAGACCCTATTGTGAGTGGTGCAGACGTTTGCAGCCTTTTAACAGTGGCATTCAGTAAAGGGCTGTGGGGCAGAAGCATATTTGGAAGTTAGGAATGGTGCCTTGGACCGCTGCATTGCTGCAGGAATGAGCACAGGGTTCTTGGCATGTGGCGCCTCTTTTGAATGTCTCGCTCTGCATCTGAGGTTTGGGAATGTGGCCAGAGCAGCAGGTGAACTTAAAACAATATAAATGAGCATGTCTTTCTAAGGCACTCTCCCACCCAGGTCCTTGGAGTGTCTGGGTGAAACAATGGCAGCTCACAGAGTGCCTGTGTGCCTCCTTCCATGGCTTGGCACGGTGTGTTTTGCTCTGTTGTGTGGGAGAACTGTGAACCTGGGGTGTGTGGAGACTAGGGAAGTTAGCTGAATAATTTTTAAGGACTACATCACAGCCTAGGAGAAGGAGCTATAAGAGCAGAGCTCGTTGCCTTACTACACACAGGGATCCCTGCAGGGTGTGTTCATTTATAAGTCATTCTGGATGAAGTTAGTTACTGCATGCCCTCATTGCACACACAGCCCACAGGCAGTGTGTTGTGGGCACTGCTCCTACAAATGTCCCTGAGAATGCAGGGCAATTGGCTTGATATCACCTCACCTCTGCACTGCTGAGTTTATTGCTTTTCTGTGCTCTGCCCTGGGATAAGATAGAGAGGATTGCTCCAGTGTGCTACAATGATCAGCTGTGCTGCTTGTCCCCACCCTGTCTGGAGTCAGGCCACTCTCTGGGCTCTCCTATCCACATCACCCTGCTTCCTGGATGCCATGGCCCAAGCCTCCAATCTGTATTCATTTGGACACCTGAGATGCTGTTTTAGGGCTTGGGTAATGCTGTCAAGTGCCAGAAGTCCGAGTGAAAGTGATCTGCTCCAGCTTTGTTGGCTTCAGGGCAGCTGTCTGCCTGTGTTAGCTGCTCCCCATCCCTGGAAGTGCAGTGAGGCATGAGCAACCTGATGGATTTTTGCAACAACTCTTGATAAATTTCTTGTGATTTGATTCATGCCTGGTCAAGGGTGTGCCCACTTTCATGGGTGGAGCTGGATGTGCAAAGGTAGGTATGTTATCAGAAAGTCACTGGCTCACCTAATTTAGTTTCAACTCCCTTGGTAGAGGCACGTGCTAGAATGGGAATATATTTTGTATATTTTAGTTGTGCAAATTCTACCTGATGTAGAATGAAAGTGATTCTATATGTTTTTGATCTCCAGAAAGACAAGACCTCTATCCATCTGATGAAAGACATGAGTAGTTCTGGGTATGGTATTGGTATACTCCTGTGTTCCTTCCACCCTTTGTTTTTGCTTTCATGTCCCATAGCCAGCATTTTCTTGTGTTGTCCATATCTCTAAATTTGACCAGTAGCATCTTAGGCTGGGCCTGGCACTTGTTTTGTTACCTGAAGGAGAGCTGTGAGTCTGGCATACAGTGTGCATCAAATTGCTGTGAACCCAAGCACAGAGCACAAGCTGCGCCCATGAAGTGATGTCTGGGTCTGAGGAGGTCCTGCCCTGGGAGATGAAGAAAGGTGAGAGAAGAGCCAAATTACTGACTTGTGAACATAGTGACTGATTATGAGCAAAGATCAAAAGGATGTAAGAAGCAGAATGTGACTAAGATAAAGACCTGATAAGTATTGAAATGTGTGGAGGAAAGGGAAGCAGTAGCTTCTGACAGAGCCAAGCTGTACATGTGGGACTTGCAACTTGGTGCAAAACATTTCTGGGTCATGGGAATGTATGTCTGCTGTGGCTCTGCCACTGCAAGCCATTGCCATTTATGTTCCTTTAACAAATGGGCACGGTTCGATCTGGAGCCTACTTGGGCTCTTCCCATCCTTCCTGGGGAGTTCATCTCCCCCATGGCTGTTTATCACTGCAGTTTCTGAGCTGTGCATACTCGCTCATTCCTCAGCCCTTACTCACAGGAGGCCTCTGTGTGAGGGAGGGACACCCAAGAGAAACATGAAACTTGTAAAGTCCCTTGCCACGAGGAATTTGGGTGGCTGATCAGCTGCAGCTGGGTGTTTGGGAGCCTGCTGGAGGTCTGTGGGCTGTGAGTGTGATCTGCAGCACTCCAGAGCGTGGGATGGAGCCTGGGGGAAGGTGGTTTTCCCCTGCAAAGGGCAACCCCCATCGGGGGGCTCTGCTGGTAGAGCTGTGCTGGCCCAGCCTGTTAGCATCAGTCAGTTGTGCATTTGGATGGAGTAAAGTGGAGGAGGGGAGCAGTATGACTCACTGAAGTTATCAGCGACCAGAAGTAGGCTGTAAGCTATAGGGGACACCTTGTGCCTCCATCCTAAAACAGTGAAATGTGTCAGGGGAGAGAGATACAGTGGTATGTGCAAGTACAGCGTGTGGGTTTGGGTTTTGGTCCAGCATTCACATCCATAAATAGGCCAGCCCCTTCCTTACGCCAATGTTTGTGTGCACTTCTCAAACATGAACCAACTAATCCCAACAGATGTTTGGCAGCCTCCAGGGGCCATAAGGAAGTTCAATATCATTGCACTTTGCTAGAGAGATGCCCAGGATTCCAGTAGCACCTGCTAGAAGATCCCGTTGGAGCTGTGTGTGTTGGTGGCTGTGTGGGCTCAGCTCAGCAGGGCACCTGCTGCCATTGCCTTAGGCTGCTCTGTCAGTGTGTGAGGGCTGGGCTGGGCTTCCATTGACATCAAAGACACAACTTCCTTTACTTTGTGAAGGAGAGTGGGATTTAGCAGTATGTTTATACACTCCCACTTTAATAAAGTCTAGTTGAAAGGAGGGAGCTGTGGATTTTGGTTGCTGCCTGCCTTTGTCCATGTGCTGATGTGCCCACCTCTGTGGAGGTAGTGTGTGAAGTCATGCTGCTCCTGGTTGGCCTGTATCCTTTACTTGTCTCCCTCTCTTTCCCCAAATGTCAATGTTTAGTTGCAAGCTTTAACACCTCTGAGGACAAGAAAGTGACAATGATTTATTCTGGAGTTTTCTCTGGACTCTTCAGTTTGTGATTCAAGAAGTCTTCAAGAAGGACTGAGGATCATATTAATTTCTCCTGGCCTTTATTTTGTGCTCTGGCTGGGTGGCTGTCCTGATTTTTCAGGCAGAGTTGTAATTATAAGGCTGCAAAGTGAAGTGCTTGGGGTAGCAGTAGGATAGTTCTGGATTACTAATAAGTCAAGAGCTTTCCGTAGGTGTTTCCTCAGTTCTTCATCAGTCTCCATGAAATATGAATGATGGCTCTGAATACCTGTGTGTGGTTAAAACTTCCTGGAGTCTCCTCAGGGCACAGACCCCACCAATTTTTGCTATTCAGCACCTCAAGGACAAGTCTTGGGTGTCTTCTATAATGACAGGGGCTGTGGGCTGCTCGTCCTGTGCCTCATTGCTCTGAACCTGCTGCAGTCACTTTGCTGCACCAAGTGTGTGCGTCTGACTCTAGCCTGTGCTTCCACTGGCTGCTGCCCAGCCTTTTTGTCTGCATTAGTTTAATTGAGTGAGGAGCTTGCAGGAGAAGCTATTCATTCCCCTGGTAACTGTGCTTGACAATCAGAAGTTATTCTGGGGGTGAAGGACTGGTACAGATTTTTTTTCCTTGGTTAGGGATCCATAACCCGTAATAGTTTCTCGCTCATAGGAACCGAGTGGACTTGGTTTGCTGCTAATTAAAAGCCAAAAGGGTATGTAGTCCTTTCCAAATAATTACCATCTTTGGTGAACAGAACAAAACTATGCTGACTTCCTATTTGTTTTCAAACCCCTTTCTTGTGCCGTGTTACTTTGCACTGATGCATGGGAGGGCCCCATCAGGGCCAGCAGCTCCATCCTGGTGCAGAGGGAATTTGTGCTTGAATCTTTTGTCTCCTGTTGGACCAATGGATAAATATAGAAGAAGCACAGGGTTATTAAAAATGTTATGAAGCTAATAATTACATTTGGGATAGAGGATGTTTTTTCTTGGTGGGAAGCCATTAAAGGCGATAGAAGTGAGCGTGTGCACCCTGTGTGCCAGACTGTGTTTTTATCTTGGCTTTTTATGGGCTAAAAACCAGCAAGAAGAAGAAAAAAGTTTTGAATGTGTGTGTGCTCACACATTCAGTTCCTAGATAGTTTAGTTTCTATCAGTAATTGGTTTCAGCTGTACATTAACTTTGATTCATATTGAATTTGGCCTGCTATTACAGTGGAAGATGCCTTCTTTCTTTTTCGTTTTCCCAGTCTCTGCTTCTGTCAAGTTTTTGCCTCGACAGGACTGAACCTGCAGCAGGAGGGGGTCAGAGGGTCTTCTCCTTTTTCAGCTGGTTCTGAGTGTCCCTGCAAGTGTTGTGCTCCTGTGTGAATTGGAAGGGTTGACTGATGACACTGCTGGGTTGAGGGCTGAAAGATGTCCAGTCTCAAGTGGCTGGGCTCCCTGGAAGCAAGGCCTTGAGCTCTGTAACTGCTGTTTGCTCTGTGTGTGAAAAGCAGAAGCACCTCTCCAGCCTTTTATTTATCCTCACCATTACCTCGTGGTGGGGTTTGGGCCTCTGAGCCCCAGCTGGGGTCGGAGGAATGGCTGTCTGGGCAGCAGCCACTGCCTGAACATCTGTCCTCTCAAAGGAATGGTACTGGGATGGGCAGGAATCTCTCAGGACTAGGTTCAGAGGCTGGGGCAGGATCAGCTCCATTCATAATGCTCTGGAAATAGATGTGTTTGACCTGCCTTAGAGGCTGATGATGGCATATGTGCCCACTCATCTTCAATGCACCCTTTTGCATTCCCACCCTGCGTACAAAAGTGAGTTGTGTTCACTTCGAACAGGGAGCATTCCCAGAATTGCTGTGCTCTGCTGTGGCATGTGCAGGGAGCAGTAAAGGGGCTGTGTTTTCTTAATCTGCCTGTTTGATGAGGCAGTATCTGGCTTTGCCCTTAGCAACGGGTTTTTTAATGCAGATCAAGTCTCCTGTTTTAATTGACTAAGAAAAAAGAACTTGAAGAGGGTATGAACCCATGACCTTGAGATAAATAGTTTCTTATTGAGTTCCTGAGCCCCTAAGCCGCCCCCTCATGTGAGAGTAGCATGGTTTAATCAAAGGTCAGAGGCTTTGTTGCCTCTGAGCGCCTCAGAAAAAGAGGGTGACATGAGTGAGTTCTCCCTGGTCCTCCGTGACTGCAGTCATTTTTGGCCTGTCAAGTTCCCTTTGAGCTCACTGTGCTTGTCCTCTGTTCCTGGGTGATGGCTCTCTTGACCTTCTGTGGTCTCTGTGAATGCTGATAAAGACCTGGTGATCAGGTCAGCTGTGTTTCTGGGGGTTGGAACTATATATATGGTGGCTATGGGCAAATGGCTTTTGCAAGGCTGCATGTGTGCAACATGCAGATTCACAGCCCTGACAGGACATAGCCTTCACTTGCCAGCTCTTCCCACACTGCTCCCACGTGTGTCTCCTGTTTCTAGGCTGAAGGCCAAGTGTGGTATCTCACACACTGTTGTGTGGTCAGTCTTGGCATGTGCTGACTTGTGCTTGGTCACTGATGCCTAAGATGTTGCAGTTGCTCATGAAGGTCCCCTCTCATTTTATTCTATGTTCCCTTCTTGGGTGGTGACCAGGCACATGTCTGTACCTCTTGTGAGAGGAGCAGTGTTAGTTTGGCTTTCTGTCTCCTCCTCTGCCTTTTGTTTTCCCAACTGCAGTCACTAATGCTCCTTGAGCCTGGCTGATGGCTGTCATGGAGCTGATCTTGCTTGCACATTGGATGCCAATTTCCTTGGTGCTGTGCCAGTTCAGTCTTTGAAAATACTGTCTGGCAAGTCCTGGAGAGATCTTTGCCTCCAAAAGCTTCCACGGTTCCGTTCTGGTTTTCCCCATCACCAAGTAAAAAATAAAAACACTTGGCTCGGTAACAAATGCTGGCTTCAAATGCTGGCAAGAAAATTCCTGCTGACAAGCTTAGTATGGTAGGGTAGGAGTAGGTGAGGACAGGTGTGATGGTGGTGTTATGCTGTTAGGTGCTCCTGTGAATCACACAGTGAGACAGAAGAAGGCTGAAGAGACCTTTCCTGGTCTCGAGTGGTTTGTACCTTTGGTGTGATGTTGCAATCACACGCTGTAGTGAATGTTTGAAATGAGTAGATCTGTACTCTTCTGGAGGACTGTGCTCAGGTGTAGCAGGTTGGAGGATATCACGTGGCAAACTCTTGGAAGAACAGAGAAAATGAGTAGCCAAGAAAACTTTGTACTGAGAAACCATCAAGTACATGGGAAGAAGTGTGATCTCTCCCTGCAAGCACTGGTGAGATCCAGTAAGAGTGCTGGGAGATGTGTAATTGCTAACTTTGCCACTTTGCAAACCATAAGCCTCTTTCTTTTCACTGAGAAACAGGAATGCAAAGTGAACCAAATCATAGAGGTTCAGGGATGCAATTTTGTACTCATTGTTGGTGCTCTAGGCAAATAATAAAGGAAATGCAGTGAAAGTCCAGTGTATTTATTTCTCCATGTCAAGGTACAATGCCACGGAAGGTCTAAATCCTTTTCATCATCTATTTTTAAAGAGAGTAAGGATGTGACAGTACTTGCCCTTACTGTGCTGAAAAGTTACATGATAAATCACAGTCTCCTTTTACAGACAGTTAATTCATCTCTTTTGGTGGGAGAATATTCCACAGAATTCTCATGGAAATGGAATTCTGTGTGTGTGCTAGTTTTCTTGCACAAGGTGGTGAAAGGGTATCCAAGCTCTGCCACCTTCCCTTTGCTTATGCCCAAGTCCCAGCTGGCAGAATGGGAACATCTGTAGGGCTGGGTGCCAGGGAAGCGTGTGCTATCCCCACCTCTGTCATCTTTTGGGGGAGCAAGTCCTTCCCTGACATGCAGGGGAAGGGCATGGAGCTGTGTGTCATCCTGCAGGCAGGTCTCCAGGTCACTGCTGGATAGATGGGTGTTTGGCAGCTGTGCTGTGGGATAATATGTGCATGGTCCTGCTGAGCTGGGGCATTGGGATTGCTTTTCCTTCCCATTGTCATGCTGCTGTGAGTGCAGGAGACCCTCTCATTCTCCTTTTTTCTAGTTACTAGTGTCAGGCTGAGGTTTGCACAGCCCTGGGCTGGTGGTGGTGATGTTCAGGTGTCCTTTGGGGAAGGAGAAGGGCAGCAGCTTTGTCTGCAGTGAAGGCCCAGGGCTCTGTGTGATGGTCACAGCAGGTTGTCACTCACAGCAAAGGGCAGCACCTTTGCCATTGTCCCTTCCCCATGCCTACCCTAGAGTGGGGACTCTGTGGGAGCAGCCCAGTTTCTCCATCACATGGAGGAAAAGCATAAAGCAGAGCCTCAAGTGCTGCCTCTACTATTTGTTTCTTTTTTTATTCCTTTGGCATAAGGGACAAATTCAGTTGGGAGTCTGGCTTCCAGCTGAAGTCAAGGTAATTTAGGAACTAAACCAGCTTTTTAATGTATCTTCTGCATGTCTCATTCCCCATCTGTGATGGAAGTAATGATGCTCTCTTGTTCAGAGCATCTCTGGCCCTTGTACTTTTCAGATGTAATGAGAGCAGGTATTAGGGCTTGTCAGAATTGCTCCAGAAATTTTTATCTATATTTGGAATAAATGGGTCCTTTCTCAAAATTGAGCTGAGGGAAACGTCAGCTTGTAACTCATTTCTTGTAAGGCAAAAAAACCCTTGGGTTTTTTCCTATTATTCTATTTGTGACAGTAAAAACATTTGTTGAAAACCAAAATGTTTTTATGAGGTGCAGTCAGTGGTGAGGCCATTCCATGTGCTGCTGGGTGTTTGCCACGTGTCCACGTTTACCTGGGCCTCTCTACCCCATCCAAGCTTTTTCCTTTTTTTCTTGAAGGGATATGTTTCTTTGACCTCTCCAAGCAGCTGTTTGGAAAGGAGAGCAGCAACACTGAGGTTTTGGTTTTTTGTTGTTTTTTTAATACATGCTCATCCCACCTGGGTGTATTTGTTTTAGGGTTGAGATAGGGGCAGGCCAGTCATGGACTTAAATACCTTTGCTATTAAGGTATCAAGGTGAAAGAAGATGGTTAATGCTTGGAGGGGAAAACATTTCTAAACCAGAGAGATTTACTGGTCCTGGTTGATTGTGCTTTTTTAAACATCTCCATGGATTATAATGTTTTCAAAAATACCAAGCCTGACCATGTGGGCACAGGAGTGTGGAATCTAGTTGTCTGCCAGCTCTTTGTTGCTATTTTCAAATGATCTGGCCAAAAATGTAAGCCTTTAACAGGAAGACTGTCTGGTCTAGGCTTTAAGTTTTAAGTCTCTTTTACAAATGATTTGAAGGACCATGATAAGAGGGCCTGCCATGCTGACAAGGGTTTAATTGTGGTGGCACCTGAGCGAGCAAGCCTGGGAAAAGGTGTTCTCTGCCTTCAAATTTTGGCCATGTAAAATCAAAATGGTTAAAGGAACATCATGCTTTATTATAAAATGTTCAAATAAACCCCTTTAGACTTGGCACAGCAAACATGTGCCACCTCTGCCCTGGGAGATTTCAGCTTTAAGGTGGGCTGCAGGAGACCCTGGGCTGGGCTCTTGCCTTGGGCACAGCTCTGCTCTGCTCCCCTGTGCTCCTGGGCACTGTCAGTGTGTTTTCCTTGACCGAGCACCTTACAACACAAGAGGTGTATTAGGACACTCTTCTACTGGTGCTGCCTGGGGAGGATGGCCATTCCTTGGGGTGTGAGGGAATGGCATTTTTTATGTTTTAGGTTAAAAAATGTTATCCATTGTTTGAAACCTAGGATATGTGGTACTCTGATACTACATGATTGATTGTCCTTCTTTGATCAAGAAGCTGGAGTGCATTCAAGTGAGAAAGTGAAAGTGCCCCCCTCTTGCTCAGGGTGTCTCTGACCAGGCTTAGTGAAATGCAGACAGCAAACAGTGGGGGAAAAAGAAAAAATGAAAATAAAACTCACTGAGGCAGTTTTGAAAATCTTCCACTTCCAGTAAAGTGAGGGAGTGTGAGCAGTGTGAGGTCAGTAGTCTGTGCTTGAAAATGCGGGATCCAATCCTGGTGTCAGTTCCAGACATGTAAATGACAGGCAGCACTGCTGGCACTGATGGGAGCTGCTGAAAGGTTGCTCCAGCATGGGACCTGCAGGCTTTCTGGCACAGATGTGCTGATTCCTCTCGTTCCTTAACCACCCTTTTTTTTTCTAGCTGTCCTTGGGCATTTAAAATAACAGCAGTGCAGCGTGGCTGGTCCTGCTTTTGGGTTGGTTTCTGACCATCATGGCCCAGTGGCTCCAGCTCAGGGTGGCCCATGGCTGCTGGGATGCCATAGGTAGGGCTGTCTTACAGCTTCCTTAGTTGCTGTTTAGATCTGTTCTGCTCTGAATGATCTTATCATTTCCTATAATACAGCAATCTCTGGGGGAGCTGGATGCCATCCCTTCAGGGGAAGTTGGATCCCATCCCTTCTGTGCTGAAGTGTTCTCTTTTCCCCCACTGTTCTTCTAACTCATTTCCCCCCTCTTGTTTTAGTCACGTTTAATGAACACAGGACAAACCTGAAAATCAAGTGGGACAGCAGAGACAAAAATATGTGTCTTGGTCCCAAAGCCCCCTGTGCACTGCTGGAGGATCTTGAGACTCCCTTGGGGCAACGCTTTTAGCACCAGGCTTTGTACCCTGCAGCACATAGGGGCTGCCAGAGAGTTTTCTCTATTATGGGAGCTCATTTTCTCCACCCAAGCTGATGGTCTGTGCTGCGGTCACCATCAGCCTTCCTCCAGGACAAGGACTGGGCCAGGAGCTCAGAAGTGATAAGCCCCATCATAGCTAATTCTGACACATGGGGTTTTGGTGGGATTGGAGTGCTATCTAGGAGGGGCATGTGCTTCCTTGCAGACTGAAAGGATTCACAGAGTCACTGTTTTTCACCAGCACAGGATCTGACACCCCAAAAGGCAGCAGCTGGGCTGTTTGTGTTGGTGACTCCCTGGGCAGGTGCCATGCTGGCAGCAGAGCAAGGGAAACACATCCTCAGCTTTTGTTGTCTTGTGTGATCCTTTTATAAAACTTCAGCAGTGTGCTGTTGAATTGAGCAGTTTAATTTTAATCCATGAAGCCTGAGAAGCACAGATGCAAACACAGAAAACTTTTAGGGCCAGACCCTGCATGTGTCACTGTCCCAGCATAGAAAGAGGAGTACCTGTATGTGTATGGCTGTGCTCAGGTGTAAAGCTACCAATGCATATAAGCTGAATTTTAAGTCAGAGTTGGACTCCACATTGAGGTTTGCATGAAACAGGTGTGATTTTTCCAATGTGTGAGAATGTGGAGACCTCAGACAGCTCCCTCAGTGTTGGCAGTGGCAAGAGTGCCTGAGGGTCAGGGCTCTGGCAGTGGAGGAGATAACGTGAGGTTTCTGAGTTTGGGAACTTTGGCTAGCAAATAACACATACTGGCACAGAGTGGGAAAGACATAAAAAGACATATGTCAGAACCGGGCAGGCTTTTAAGTGGTTTTCATTTAAAATGAAAAGGTCAGATTGAATGAGGTTGGCATCTGGGGAACTGTTCGTGCACCTGCCAGTCAAAGAGGGGGAGACCCATGTCAGTTCGTGCTGATGGGTGACTGGCTGAGAGCTTGTCTCTGTTTAAAAATTGGTGACTGGAACAGTTAAAATGACAATTTTCCTTGTGGCTGTCAGGTTGAGCCATCTGCTTCATGAAGGAATGGAGCAAAGGATCCCAGCACGAGACTGCTTTATCCCACTTCAACTGGTGTTTGCACTTGGGCTTCAACAAGTACAGCTATGCTGATTTGAAATATAATAATGGTAATAAATAGGCTCTAAATATTGGTAACACTTTCAAATGTAAAGGAGATTAAAAGTGAATGCAGCTTTTGAGTAGTCAGAAAAACAGATGTCATTCAAATCAGGCTGTTCTGGGAGAAGTGTCATTAGCTGAAGTCATTTTCACAGGTAAGATTTTTGATTTAAAGAGACTGTGGTGTCTGGTTACTTCCATTTCTATGTGGCAACTGTAGAGTTATGTTAGGGATGCCTGTTTGTCTGAAATTGCTGACTGCTGCTCTTTGAAACTTGGAATTCTTGCAGAGGTTTTGCCACTGCCCGTTCCTGAAAAATCTGAACAATCTAAGAAAACTCAAGCCATAACACAGAACTGATGCTTAAATTCAGGCATTGTAAAGTACTGGTTTTAGATTTGAATCTGCAAACAGAAAAAGTTGCTTTCTGTACTTGTGTGTTAAAATTAATATTTATTTTTTTTCTTGAGAGACATTGATTCTTACTGACGGTAATACAGCATGAGTATTGTCAGCCAGTGAGTGAATTAACTGCTTCTGATAATTTTGTCTTTAATGGAGTAGTTTGATAGACTGGCTCTGGTGGATATTGCTGTGACCAGTCGGGCTGTCCCTGTCCTGCTCACCTGCAGATGTGCTGCCAGGAGGGAGTGCCTGGAGTGCCTGCCTCCATTGGTGGGATGCTGGGCACAACTGGCTGCTGAGAGGGTGATTTCACAGCAAGTTTTCAGCCTCGAGGAGGATGTGTGGTGCTCACCTTACTGCAGGAACCCCAGTCACAGGTGACAGGGACAGCTGATATGGGAAGCAAAGCCAGGAAGATGCAGTTCAACTACTCAAATCCTATCACTGATCTTATAAACATTTTGTGAGTTAAACCTGGTGAGAGACAATCCTGAGCCAAGATATTTTAAACACATGTTGAGTCCCAAGATATATTGTTTTACCTGGAGCTCCTGGAGGTGCTGTTGTGAATTGACCTGAAATAGTATTGGAATCAGCAGGGAGTGTTGTTGTCTTCTGCCTTTGCAGATAAGACCGAAGGGCATTTTGCCAAGAGCCTGTGGGAAGGACCTAAATTGTATGTAACTCTACATAATTTTAAAATGAAAAGTAAACATGCACAACCATAATATTTGCTTGTACTTGTCTCCTTGTTGATGGATGGAGAGAAATTGCTCTTTGGCTGAGCTCATCAGCAATAAACCTCTGCAGTTACTCATCTTCATCCCTGCAGTGAGTGGGAGAGGCCATTGCAATTTTCAGTTGGTTTTGTCCTTGTTACACCTGAGGGGAGCCCTGATGGTCGTGCGGACTTTCAGACCTACCTATCCCTGTGGAGAACCAGGGGTGGGTGCCAGCACAGGGACCATGGGACTGAGCTGGGCTAGAATGAAGCTCAGTGTGCTCTTGTGGTGTGGGCACAAGGGACATGTGCCACTGCTTGGGAGAGACAAAAGCCCTGTCACTCCTGGCTGTTATAGCCTCAGACATTGCATGGGGGACAAAGGGTGTTGGAAGGGCAGGAAGCCATCTCACTGTGTGACCGGGAGGAGAGGCTTGGACCATGAGCCACCAACACATTTTGCTCCTTGTTTGTTGTAGATTTGTGGCCTCACATGCACCATCATGAGCAGCACAGGTACAACAAACAAGTCTGAACTGAGCTTTTCCATAGTGACAGCAGCTAATAGCAAAAACTCTCTCTGCTGAGCTGTGATGACAAGCCTGTGCTTGTCATGGGCAGAGATAGGGCTTTAGAGTGACCAGGATGTGGCTGGGATGGGATGCTGGCCGGGGCTGATGGGGACAGGAAGGAGTGTGCACTTCAGATGCTGCTGGTCTCTGTAGGATGCACACTGACGTGTCCTGGCATGTCCCATCTCACATGCAAAATGATGGCCACGTGGCCTGGTTGTCCCCTCTACTCTAACTTCATTATCTGCAGAAAGGGAAAACACAACATTGAGCAGGTCACATCAAGAAAAGGTGGTGTCTGCTTCTCAGCTTCAGGAAGGGAATATAGTTCCCACTGGGAATTGTACAGAGCTCTAGAGAGAAAAGGCTGTGCTGAGGGGGAGGGCTGGTGTTGTAGCTCTGCTCACGGTAATGGTAACCTCATGAGCTTCAAAATGCCTTAAATGGCACCTTCTAGCTCTCTCACTCTGCCCAAGGCCAGAGATGAGTGATGGTTCATCCTGTTCTCTTATTTTATGCCTCATTTGATATCTCCTTATCCCTCTCCCTTCTCAGTGGCATTAAGAGCAGTAAAGGAGTGGTGACTTGAGGAGGCGTGAGTTGTTGGCCAGACTCTGGTAGCTGACATTTCTGGTCATTGCTGGTCACTGGCCCAGTTCAGGGTGGTGGGTCTTGCTTTTGGAGGTGCTGAAAGGAGTCCAGGAGTATGGACACTTCTGCCTTAGAAAACTGGGAAGGAAAATGCTGCATTTCCCAGAAGCTGTGTGGGTTAAACTGCTGGCTTTGGAGACAAGCTGTTGTGAAGCCCATCCAGTGTGTATCACTCAAGTCTATCTCTTTTCAGGGCTGGGAAAGAAACCAAACCCGAAGTCGTGAGTCTGGTGGAGCCCTGCTCTGAGTTCATCCCACCAGTAAGGCTGTGCAGTGTGAGAACTGGTATGTAAGCACAATTCACAGGCACAAGGGACAAGAAGGATGTCAGGCTTTTCTGACAGTAGCACCTTGTTCATGGCTCTCAAAGTTTGGAGGGAGGGTGGGATCACTGGAACATACAAGACAAACTGATGGCTCCCTAGTGGTGCTTACACCCAGAGGCTTTGGTGGGGAAGGGCTGAGCAGTGAGAGGCTGGGAGTGTCCAGAAGTCATCCCAGGCTATGGTGCTGAGGCTTTAGACATGCTCTGTGATGTGTGGTGTCATAACACGCATGGAGAGGCAATGTGGGGGTGATGACAAATGCACACACAGACACAGGCTGTACAAGTGTAGGCACATGGAAACAAAGATGGCAATGCATATATAGTATATACTATACAGTGGCATATGAGAGCTTGGGGGTGTATATACCAAATGTCTGTATATACTATATATGGTGATTGAAGAATGCATATGCATTCATGTTCTCTTTTTTCTTTCTGTCTTTCTGTGGAGCTGTTGCAAAACTACCAGATTCAACCTCCTGGGGAGCCTTTCTGGCCAAGGTTTTACAAGCCAGCACCTGCTTTGCCTGCCTGACTTCTTTCTATATTTATTCCTCTGCACCTGGTTTTTGCCTTTGCCTGTGGAACTGTCACAAACATTTGTGCTAGCTTTTGACTGCACAGGACTTCAGCTTGCAAGTCCTAAATCTGTCTTTGTGCATGGTGGAGGAGCAGGTGTCTGTGTGCATGGTTGTGCATGTGTATGTCTGAGCATCCTTGGTCCTTGCTGTCTGCATTACGTGGCCTGTGTCCCTGTGATTCTGCAGCAGTCCCTCTGTTCTCTGCCCCTTCAAGATGTTTTTATGAATCAAATATTCTCAGTCATCCTGCTTATGTAATTTGTAATTTTTCATTTAAATTTGCCACCCCTGACCCAGTGGCTGCTTTATAACAATCTGTACTGCTGTGCAGGAGGCTTGAGTTGGATTTTATTCTCAGGCCCCCAAGGTTTCACTTCCCAAGCTTAGTACTGTGGCAAGGAAGAGGATTTGTGTTGCCATGTAGCAGGGAGCTCCTGGTTAGGCTGTGGTTGGACATGGATGTGTCCATCCCTCTGGTTCCTCTCCTCTGTGTTGTTTGGGGTGGAAGGTGCTCTGAAGCAGAGTTGCTGAGCACAGGTGCTTAGCTACCTCTGTTTATAGTGATCACAGTAGCAAGGGAGAGGGTATAAAGCCATTTCAGCTGGAAAAAGGAGAGGAGATCCTAATGCTGTCCTGGGGAAAGTCAAGCTGGGGGAATAGCAAGTGCAGCCCAGAAGAGACATGTGCTCGTTCCTGGTTTGATAGGTATAACTTGCACACGCTGAAAAGCAGTGCTGGGCTGCCTGCCAAGAGCTGGGGAATGGCTTGTCCTCATCTGCTCAGGCCCCTGCGCTCCCACCCCTTCTTAACAGCTCTCTTTGCTGCTGAAATGGGAGTCCCTCTAAGGTCACAAAAGCATTAGTCCCAGATTTCAGCCCCAAGAGCCATGAAACCTACCCTGCCTGACCCCTGTTCAAAGGAAAAGGCAGTGTGAGCAACCCTCACTCCCCTGGGTTTTGTGTCCCTGTCCCCACTATGTGTGCCACTGCAGCCTGCATTCCTCTCCCATTCTGTAAGCCCTCTGCCTCTCATGCTGACACAGCTAATACTTCTCTGCTGGCAGGGCTGGCAAGGTGGTGGCATTTAACTCTTAGGGAGAACTTTGATCTGTTCATCTCTGGTGGGACACCAGAGCTGTAAGGGCTGGTGTGTGCCTGTGATGAGGTTTTTGCTCTTCCAGGTGTTCCATACTTTTGTTCCTTTCCTTGACTTTGACAATTCTCTACTTCATTCCAGTGTTTGTCCTTGTAAAAAGCAATATACTGGGGATTGTTTTCTGCAAAGGGCTGGAAAACTTGAGTCAGAATTGGTAAGAAAACCTGCACAAACCTGACACTTTTTACATTGGTTTTGAGAGTATCTCTCGTTGCTGACCATGGAGAAATCTCTGGGTGACCCTGCTGCTGGCTGGGGCACACAGCTCCTGTGGGAGGTTTTAGTGCGCTTTTGGAAAAATAATTAAGCTACCCATGGAGAGCTAGTCCCAGTCTGCAATGCATTGAGGTTGTCCTGGTATACCACTTAGTGCCACTTGGACTGTTGGCTCTTTAAAGCTGCCTTTGACCACCAGTGTAATGAACGTGTGCTGGTGCTGCCTGGCAAGGTTGATTTTTTTGCAGTAGTAGCGATGGATCACTGAGTTAAATGTGGGTGTATTCTAAAAGGCAGAGACCTTTGTTACCTTTTAAAGCAGAGATTTAAATGTTTTCTGTCACCTGTGGGTGCTAAACTCTTGCTGCCACAGGCCCTGACCACTGTTCAGTTCCTGGAGGTAATTGCAGAGCCTCTGTCACTGCAGGATTTCAGCTCCTCCCAAAGCCTGTGCTCCAGTACCAGTGAAAGCCAGATGTATTGTAATGTCACTTTTTTATAGTTTGTTTTGGCCATACATGGGCAGAGTCAGCTTTGGAATTCCTTCCCTATAAATTCAATAGCATCTTGTGGGTGGTGCTGGGGAATCACTCTGGTCTGGTTGGATTGCCTTGCCTGGGCAGCCTGTTTGCCTTGAAAATGTCCTGCTGTGCACATTCCTGAGAGGCTGCCTGCCCCTGGAGCCATGGCTGCAGCTACCAGGAGGCTGCTGTCCCATGCTGGCAGGCAGAGTCAGCTCCTGCTGCTTGCAGGTCAGCCTTTGCTGCTGAGGCTTGATGCTTGGGGCAGTGCTGGCATGAGGATGTTGCTCTGGTGTGAATGCAGGCTCTGCAGGGATAGTTATGCCCTCTAAGAAAACTGCATCTTAAACTTGGTTTGTGAGTTTGAGGATTGACACTCAAGTCCCTTTTCCAGGTGTGGGAAGGCTAGGTGCTCCCCAGTTCCCACCTGCCATGGGATACAGTGCTGTATGTGCCAGCAGGGATTGATGGGTGCTGCCATCCTGGGGCTCCTTGTACCTGCAGGGTTCTCTTGTCTTGTCCTTCAGTTTGTGCCTCTCTGCAGAGATGTCTTTTGTTTTTTGTGGTTTTTTTTTTTCCATAACACAAGTTCAAATGTATGCTCTTTATAAAGCGCTAACTTGATGAGTCAGGTGAGGGGAGATTTCCCTGTGCCAGGTGAGCAGCCAGTGTGGGATGTGGTATGACTGATGGTTGAGCCTGCCTTTTCTGGGCCAAGCTGATGTTGCTATAACCACAGCCTGAATCTGCCTATTTGCCTTCAGAGAAAGTAGTTCTAGGAGGTTTTCTGATGGTGAGTTGAGGGATGAGAGAGAGGTTTGTTGCAGGGACTGAGCAGCAACAACTCCTGGAGTTGCTCCCATTGAATCTTCCTGTGCATCCCTAGTAAGGGACAGAGATGCAGTGTCACCCATCCTTCCAGGAGCCCCCGAAGCACAGTTAAAGGTGATTATGTGTGGCCCCATGTCCAGGCTGTGTGTAGGTCAGCAAAGGCAATGTGCTCAGCTCATTCTTCAGAGGGGCAAGTCATCCCTGTGCCAAAGCCAGGGAGAGAAGGGTGATTTTTTTTTTTTTTACATCCTTTGGAGTTTTGATCTCCATATTTGGAAATGTTTACCCATTGCACTGATCTATTGCAAGGGAGGGGAGGTGACTCAGGGTCTGGTGGAAGCAGGATTTGAATTCCTGTAGAAAGGTTTTTTTTGTTTTTTTTTTTTTAATCCCCCCCAGCTTTCTTGTTTTGGAAGCTTGTTGTGGTCAGTTTTCAGTTCTCTCTTGCTCCTGGACCTTGTTCCAAATTTGATGTGCTCGAGAGGGAAGCATGCTAGCAAAGGAAGCTTGCCTGAATGCTGGTAAGTGCATCATTGCTGTTATAGCAAGCAACTTGGGACTTTTTTTGTTGTTTTGTTTAGTCAGATGGATTGCATTGAAGTGTGTGCATTGATGGTGGAGGCAGGCATGTGGATCAACAGCAAGGGACCCAATGAAACCTTCTGTAGCAGGGGAATTTGGCTTAGTGGATTGGTCTCAATGGCAAAATGTTTCTTCAGGAGTAGGTATAAAGATAATTTAAGCCAGCTCCCATTGTCACGCTTTTCCTTTTAGTTTCACTGTGCAGCAAGGCAGCAGATCTATGGAGTTAAAGGAGGATATATTCATGTGGTCAGCAAGGAAAACATAGCTTATGTATGATTTCTGTCTCTTAAGGAAGAGTGTGTGTTAAAAGGCTTCATAACACATTGATGTATTTCTCTAATGTTAATATTTAACTCTGTTCTCTTAGTTGAAGTTTAGCTAACTGTAACTGGATAAAGTTTGAGTGTCTGGTTTTTTGCCTGTTGTTCTGTATTTTTCCTTAGTGTTAAGTTTTTGATATTGTAGCTGGCTGCTTCTTTTTGCTCTTTCCTTTCTGTTTCCTGAAAGGAAGCTGCAGTTCATCCAGACAGTCAGGAGTGTGGGGGGAAACTGGATGATGCTCTGCTTCCTGATTTATTCATGGCAGCTAAAACCATGCTGGGGAATCTGGAGCAGAGATCCACCATTCTGCATTCCTCTTGTCATTTGGAGCATGTAACATGTACAGAGTGCTTTTAACACTACTCTGGGGGTCATGGAGCAGCCAGTCCTGTGCCTCAAATGGGAAGCACTGCACTTCATCCTTTTACTTTGGAAGGGGCATTGGTGAAAATCCTTTTATAGTTCCCAGTGCTGGTTAGTAATCCTTCTATCTTCTCAGCTAACTGGTATTTTTAGGCTTCTTCAGAACTGTTGCTTCATACTCTCTTAAATCTTAAATTTAAGACCTTTGTTAGAAAGTTAAACCTCTTGTCAATTTTCATTTGCCCTTTTAAATAGGGCTTAGTACTCATTGGTTTTTCCAGAGATGGGGATTTGCAGCAGGTCCTTGAGGTACAGAATTGTCTGGATTATCCTGAAGAGGGAAGGTTAGTTTGCTTGAGGATGGCTGTGTGATAAAAAACGCTTGGCCACAAAAAGTGATGAAGGACTACTGGAGCCTTTTCTGTGACTGGGACATGTTGGAGGTTTGTAGAGTTCAGCTGCGTTTTAATCTTTGTTTCAAAAGGCTGATTGGATTATTGCAGCTTTTGGAGTCAGGGCCTGGCCAGGCTGATCTTGGTGCAAAGGAAAGAACTGCTGCCCTAAAGAGTGCCCAGGCTGAACGGGCAGGGGAGGTGATGGGTTAGGAAACAGGGCCCTGGGAGCGTGTATGGAGCTGTCATAGCACCTGAAGCCTCAGCCCAAGGACTTTCCCCAGCAGACACTCATCCTCTGTCGTGCATGGTGGTGCCAAGCTGTGGAATTCTGGCAGTGGGACCGTGGTCTGTGCTGCTCCGTGTGTGCTGTGCTTTGCCTGTGTGTGTGCACACGTGGCCCCGTGCGATGGCCGTGCTTCTGGTGGCACGTGGATGTGGCACATCCAGGCTTCAGCAGCTGCCTGTGGCTGAGCTTGGTGCTCTGGGAGCAGCACTGTGGGACTGGAAATGATGATGTTCTGTTCCCCTCGCAGTTTCCTCCTTTTGGTGCTCACCAGGACATGCTGTTTGTTGGAAGACAAGGATGAGCAGTGCCTGGGTGCCATAACCCAGTGCTCTGGGCAAGGCTAGTCTGGCACCTCTGGGAAAGCGCTTTGTGACTCTTAATGTTCACGTGCTGATCCTTCTCTGTGCAACATCTCACCCCTGCGAGGATGTGCCTTGGGAGCTGGACTGACTGTGAAGGATGAGCTCTCTGTGTGCTGCCTGTGCCCCCTTTCCTGGTGGGTGCTGGGCAGAGCTGGGGGAGCTCTGGAGGATGAGGCAATGCCCACGGCTGGGACTGCAGGCTGCCAGGGCTCTCCATCTGGTGTTTCTCCAGGACCTGAGCAGATTCAGTGACCACTGATGCTATCCAGGATCCACAAAGGATTTTCTCCTGCTCCAGGAGCAGAGCCATTAAGGGCTGACTTGTAAATTAATACAGCTGTCTAAAGATTTTTTTTTTTTTCCTCCTCTAGCCTGGCACCTGGTAAACACTGCAGCCTGAGAAGCCTTCCATGGCACTGACCCTCGAGAGTGTTCAGAGAACTCCATGCCTGCCTTTCTTAAGCTTCTCTCAATCTCTATTAATGATATGTTAAATGCAAAGGACTTGCTTTAGCTCCCATGTAGGGAGGTTTGGTTCACAGCCCATCCTTCATCCTGGCTGTTGCCCTGATCAATCCGGGGCTGGCACTGCATAGTTGGCAAAGGGGTTACACCAGCACTGTGATTTGAGTGCTCTGAGGGAGCTCAGTATGCATTGAGGGCTGGGTGTTTGTGCCCCATGGGAGCCAAGCTGCCCCAGACAGCAGGGGACTAGCACATGTGGGTGGGAGGACGTGAGGGTTACAAACCTCTGAACATCTTACACTTCGCATTTTAGGCAAAGGTTTTAGATCCCTTAAATAGTAAATTGTGCCTGAAGGCTGAGGGAAGTGGTGTTACTGTGGTGTGCAGGCATAGAAATTAGGGCACTGTGTGGCAGATTTGGGGAAAGTGCAAATCTCTGTATTTCATGTAATGGTTTGTGCTCAGACAGGTGGGTGCTTTGTGGCCTCGGGCAGAGTGATGCTGTCAAACCCATCTCTTACTCTAATAAAGTCATATTTTTCTGAGCATAAAATATTTCTGCATCAGTTGCTTAAAGGTAAACCAAGAGGCATTGAGTGTTTCATAAAGTAGATCTGTGTTGCTAGTGTGTGACATGATCTCAACACATATTGTTACATTAGAAGTTTCCAGATGGCACTTCACCTAATTGTATGGTTGCTCTTTCCTGGGATCTGAGTGGAGTGCAGGCTTTTAAGAAATGTCTGTTGTTATTAGCTTTATCATACACATTCTCCCGTACCAGCTGGTCACACAGCAGGAGGTCTCACTCACAGCCTAATTCTTCAGTCAGCTTTGGGGGGGACTTCCCTCCTATGAGTTAGGTATTTGCATTTGGGATGAGATCTCCAAGTGAGAACAACTTGTTTGCCCCCAGTGAGTGTGCTGGTTCAAGGACTAACGTGCCCAGAAGGGGGAAAGGGATTGCTCTTGTTGCTTTACTGATGTCCTCGAATAGTTAACTGTGCTTACTGCTTGTCCTGGTGGGGGAGGACAATGTTTTAAAGAAATATCAGGTTTCAGAAGCCTGGCTGCCTGTGGTGGAGAGGAAAAGAATCCTTGTGCTGTGCTGTCTCGCACCCGTACTGCAAAAATATCAGAGGGACAAGTTCGGGTGAAGCTGCCTGTTTTTGGCAGCCACTTCCCTCCTACATCCTTCTTCTTCAGGTAAATCCCTCTTCAACTCCATTTGCTGTTCCCCTTTCTTCCCTGAAAAGTCATTAGCATCCCTTGAAATTAAGAAAAGGACAGGAGGAGGGAATAAATGGATGTTAAGAAGTAGAAAACAATCAATTAAATAGTACATAGCATGTAATTTTGCTTGGAAACTTACCATGAAATTGAGGAGCACTTTAACAACTAGTAATTTAAATTGCATTTGAACACTGCTAATGAGTTGCTTACATAGGAATTTTGGTCATTTCACAGCAGGTTATTGTCTTTAGTACCCCTTCATTCAGTAAAAAAAGAAAGTTTAGAAATTTCTTGATGAGGAAGATGCTATAGTCAACTGGTCCACCTATTGCTAGTAAAAGGTGGTACCATGGAAATTTTGCAAGGCCCTGTTAGATTCAGAGCCATTTACATCCTTAGCATCAGGACTTCCAGTGTTAAATGCATGGGAATCTGATGTTTTTTGTCTAAAAAAGCTTGTTATTGCTAAAAGGTAGGAGAATAACATTATCACTATTGCACTGACCAGCATGGTAGAGTTGAGGAGGCTGAAGAAGCTCCTCCAGGCTCCTGGGGTTGGGGTTTGCAGCTGTGGGACTGACCCAGGAGTGAATCTCGTCCTTATCACCTCAAACAAATCAAAACAATGCTTTGGGATCTGATCCTGACTTGCTCCACCTTAAGAGGAGCAACAGAGAGGTGCTGATTGCCTGTGCCTGTGGGGTATTTGTATTTAAGTTATTAGTCTTGTTTTTCCAGTGTTTAATGCTCTCCTCCACCACTGTTTTACTTCTTAAATGCCAACTACTTTCAGCAAAAGGCAATATCAGCCTAATCATGTTGCTAGTTCGCTGCTGATTGTGTTGGGAACAGACTCTATAGGAAGGCAAACACAAGTTACTTGTCGCCTGTTGCTGAATGAACATCCCGTTTTCAGAGCAGGGTTTTTGCAAATCCGTGGGTATGCTTAGCATATGGAAGGGGGTTCCAGTATCAAAACAAATCTGGCCTCCTGTTTCTGAATGTGTAGGTTGTTTCTTAGAAGATGGAACCTTTAAAATCTGTCCCTGCAAACATGGCTGTTAAATCCTGCTATTTCGAGAGGTGTGAGGCAGCTGTCGGCACTGAGATAAGCTATAAAAAGGCAATATTTTCCAAAGCCGACTTTTTTAGCTATACCTGCCAGACAGCTTGGCCAGCGGGAGTTCACCAGGAGTGTCACCACTGCTGCCCTTTTATGCACAGGGTGCTGAGCGATGTAAAAACTTCTGGGCAAGTTTCCAGGGTCAGCATTAAGCACCAGCCCTTCCATCTCTATTGGGTGAAATGCAGGAAGGTGCATTCCATGTGGAGGAAGGGGTGCTTGTCGGCTTGGTGTTCTTACATGGTCTCCTGTTATTTTCTAGGTGATTGTTTGACTTTTGTTCTTAATTTTCATTGTGTCTATCTTGTTGCTGATTTGGTGACCATGTCTAATCACAGGGGGATTTGAATGCTTGGAGGCATTCCTGTTTGCTGTGTAGTCTTGAGGGTAGCTGGTGAGTTCAGATTAAACCAGCCATAAAAATTGTGATTTTTCCCTCGCATCTGGATGAGGTTTCTCACGGCACACTGGTGTTATCACATAGGCTTCCTGACACGTGTGCTTCCTGCAGTGCTTTGTTAGTTATCAGCTAATTCTCCGGCAAGATGTGCGAGTGTCAGAAAGCTGCATCACATAACCTTGCAGAGGCTGTTCAGGCTGCAGGGATGGAGAAGGATGTGGCTTTTGAGCATGTTCCCAGTGAAGTATTTCTGAATGCTGGGAGGACCCTGGGGATGGGTGTGTTGAAGTGACTGGAACAACGTCCTCAGGTAGGTGTGGAGCTGGTGAGTGTGGGGAGAAGGGGTGAAATCCACATGGTGGAGGAGTGCAGGGAGCCAGAGAGAAGAAACCGCAGACAACTTGGATTCTCATTATGCTAAAAGCTGGTTCTTTATCTCAACTCAGCGAACTGTCTAGGAAGTACTTTTGCCCTGTTATTTTAATTGAATGAGTGTTTTATTACCTTGATTCCTGAGAAGTGCTCCACCTGTTAATGCAAATCCCCCATCCCGCATGGCTGTGGTTGCCAACCAACCAGCCCAGTTCCGTGCATGGGTGGAGGGTTTTGTTTTCCCTGTTTTGATGTTTCTACTCACTGAAGGCCAGGCTGCCTCCTAGTCACCTCTGGATGTCCTGTGTGTTGTGGCTAATCTTTTCTTTGTAATTATTATTTCCTTACCCCAGTTTTCCATGTCAACAATCTACTTGCCTCTTTTCCAGCTTCCTTCTAAAGGCAGACACACACTCAGCTGGTGGAATTGGATGTAGATTTGATAATTGCTTCCTTAGCAAACAGCCATGTGTGTCTCCTTGTCCAAAAACCTACTGAAGACTGAATAGAAGTGAGATGTGGGGTTTGAAATTATCCCAGTGAGTTATTTCTGGCCGTGGTCTCTCCCCGTGGTGCTCCCACAAGCTCCTCTACATCTCAGGGTTTGGGCTGCAGTTGAACTGGGCTGGTAAAGGCCCTTTGTTTCCCCACCTCCCTGTCTCAACTTTTTTTTGAAAAATGCAGATAAATTCAAGTGATAACCTTGTAACAGAGATAAGGAAGAAAAAGTCTTATAGGTAGATTAGTTTGCAGTGGAGGGAAGGCAAACACCAAGGGAACCCACACTGAGCTACCCTGAAATGCTGAGGTGGCTTATTTATCGCTTACTAGCCCAGTAAATGTATCCTGTGCTTTACAAGTGGGGAAGATGACAATCCTTGTCCTAAAGATTCTGCAAAGCAAGGCAGACAAATGTGCACTTGAGGTCTGTGGAAGGGTTAGCACGGGTAATTGCTGGAGATCAAACTCCAGATAAAGCAGATTCCTGGAAGAGAAGGGCTTTTGCTGTGGGAGTTGTGGGTGATGAGAAGGATTTTTCAAGTGCTGGAGGAGTGGATTGAGAGAGGGAGGTAAATGGGTATGGAGGGAGGTGAGAAGACCTGAAAGGAAAGAATGTTGAAGGGGAGGGTAGAAAGTGAGAAAAGGAGTAGGAGGAAAAAAAGAGCAGCAAGTCTGCTGTGGGAGGGGATGGTGTAGATGAGAGTCAAGATGACCTTAATGTTTCTTGGTTGTGTGTTATAAGCTATGCCATAACTCAGCTACTGCATTAGTCATCTCCCAGGGTATGAAGTACCAGTTTCTTCTCTGGATGGAGTGTACTGGTCCTGTCTGGAGTCCAGCATTGGAAGATCTCTTGGCCAGGCTTGAATGCCCCATGTGGTGGGGTGCTGGGTGGTCACATCCTGTCTGTGTCCCACTGCCAAACATTAATAGGCAAGTGCTTAAGCAGCTTGTCATCTTCTGCTTTATACCCTAAAGGTTAGTTAGTCCCCTAGAAACTGACAGAAAATCAGAGATGGAGGTGTGTGTATGCATATGTAGAAATGTACCTCCAGCTTGCTTGTCATTTTCTGGGGCTTGTGTATGATCCCCATCTATTTTTTTGTGTCTCCTTTTACTGTTGATCCTGTTCAGATCTTCCTTCCGACTCCTCATTTCCTCCACAAAGTAGTCCCCCATCCTTCTAGTTCTTTCCTAATTTCCAGTTAGTTAGACACAATTCTTTTGTAGCCAGTGTAGGGTGTGGGAACATGTAGGACATCTCTGGAGCTCAGTCCATCCACTGTCATGGCATGCTGTTCCAGCAGGAGAGAAACCTGAGTTCAGAACATCTGAAATTGCCCATTATCTCTGCTCATTTCTTGCAGTCCATAATTTGGGGGTGTGGAAGTGAGGAGAAGAGGAGGTGAGTCATTCTAAACATGACTCATCCCACAATCGATCAATAGAAAATGTTCCATTACATTTTCATTGTCAAGAATGACTCCCCTCTCCTACCCCCCCTTCTGTGAGGTGCTGCAAAGGCTGCTTTGCTGGGTTTGTGGTGGCATGGCCAGCCCAGCTAAAAGTGTCTGAGTTTTGGTTCACACTTTACTTTCTGGGTGGGCTGAGGTTGAGAGTGGTGGAGGTGACCTGATTTCGGAGGGGAAGAGATTCCTGGCTGCTCTCAGGAGATTTCGTGTTGCTCGAAGCACGGAGCAGACCTGTTTGACAAGAGGAGTCACTCCCAGCCTTCCCCCTGGGGAGAGAGGCCGACAGATGTGCGAGATGTAAGGCAATATTAAGGGACATAATAGAAAGTATCATGGGCTGTCTGCCAGCAGCCCCTCTGGGCCGGTGCCACATATTGCTCCCTTGGGCTCGAGAGGCATTTCACTGGTGTGTCCTTGCTGAATTTCCTGCTGTGTGCAGTGATGGGGTGGAGATGGAGCTGCTGGGTGTTCTTATGCCTCCAGGTGTGTTTAGGGCACTGATTTTACGGTCTGTTTACTGACCAGGAAGGGTCAAAGGTCACCCAAAGCTGCACAGATGTTGCCAGTTGTACATAAACATTTATGTAGGTATTTATATAGTATGGCAAAGAATTGATCCAAATTTCATGATTCCATTTGTCCTGTCCATCTTCATGAGCAGCTTTATGGGCAGCCCCTATGGGTAGCAGTTGGCCATGATCATATTGGTGCACAGGAGGCCCTCTGCCATTCTTACCTGGCATGGGATGGGAAGTATCACTGGGCTGACCTCGGCAGCCTCTTCAAAAGGCTACAAAGTATTTGCAGTTATTTCACATCTTCCACCCACCACAATCAAGGCCTTGATCTGCGGGTAAACTTTTTTAAAAAAAAGTAAAGTGCTACAGCACTTTATTAAACAAACCCCACTGCGAACAGGTACGGTTTTGTTGGGGGAGTTTCAGTCTGTGAGAGAGCAGCCTGAGTTGTGAGCGTGGGCTCCTGATAGCGTTATCTGTTGGTACAAATGGCACCAGTGGCATCTTCTGCTTCATCCTGTGCTGGGAGAAGGTCCTGCCAGGAGCTGGGCTCCGTGGGGTTCTGCATTGTGGTGTGCTCTGGTGGCAGGGGCAGGACCCAGGACATTCAGCAGTCCCTGGTGAGATGTGTAGGTTGCTGCTGCTCTGTTTTGGAGATGCTGTCACTGCAGCAGAACGTTACAGGATCCAGGGCGCACACAAATGTGTTTACAGAGCAAATAAGGGCGGGAGAGAAAAAAGGAAGAGCCTCAAAGTGGCTTTGGGTGTTTTTTAAGTGGTAAAGCTGAGAAATTCCTGAGCATATGCAATTAATGTCTGTTTAAACACAAACTTCTTTAATAGCTGAAATATCAGCTCCTACGGAAGAGCTTTCCTGGTGGGTCTTTTTCATCTGCAGCCACCTGCCCTGCTGGGGTGTGCAGGGGGATGTCTCCAAAGGTGCCGGGCTTTGTGTTTTCCATTGGGCTCATTAGGTGTTTGCAAAGGGCGATGCCGCCCTTCTTTCCTGGCTTGCTTCCACTTCTCTGACTGTCTGGAGGTAGAAGTGGTAAATTTTTATGAAAACTCACCCATTTGGGTCACGAGGGTCCCATGCCTGATGTAATTTGTTTTTGTGAGATGTTGTTATTTACTCAGATCCTGGAGGAATACGATGCAGAATAAGCTCAAGGGCTTCTCTCCTGCTGGAGCTGTGTGTGCTTTGTCTGTGAGCAGGCTGCTCTCCAAGCAGCAATTCTGGTGAAAGCTTGTGAAGTTCTGAGAGTAAAACCACTGGGGAACAGGGTACATCGTGGAGGCAGGAGAGGGTGGGAGCAAAGTCTTTGTAGGCTTGACCTGCCTGTTAAAACTTCACAGGGTCTTACTGGCTGTATGGATGTCAAAGCAGCAGCCTGCTGTGGACATGGTGCTGTTTGTGTGTATTTCACTTGATTTAAAAAAAAAAAGTCATGAGGATATTTTGAACAGTCTTGCTGAGCACCACTGTCACCCGTCTCATTAGCTACAGCAGTGACCTGGGGCTTTCTTCTTGTGCTGGAACTTGCAAAGGTATGATTTTTCCCTTTTTCTTTTTATCTTTTCCTTTTACAAACATCATTGAAGTGCCTCTCTCGTGCTTCAGCAGCAGATGCTTCAGCCTGTGCTGTTGTCCACGTGCTGGTTGGAGGCTCCTTTGTTACTTTGACACATAGCTGTGAGCTGTGGTCTGCAGGACCTGCTTCAGTGGGGCTGCACCACACCTCAGCTCAGTGATGCACAGGGCCAGATCCCTAGCAGGTGTGAATGACAAAGTGTGGCACCTCACAGCCTGTTTTGTCAAGGCTGTTATTCTCTGAGTATAAAGAAACCACGTTGAACTCCTTGCAGTTTAGAAGGCTTTGAAAGCTTGACACGGACATGATGTTCCTCTCTGAGCTGTAGCTGCTAGATCTCTTGATGCAGTTCATTTGTTGCTTCTGAGTGCTGGAAAAAATGTCATGCAAACTCTAAAATGTTTGAACAGGCTATGCTCCCCTTGTTATATCTCTTTTTCCCCTAGAAAAACAGGTAGAGATGTTTATCCCTCTCTCCCCACTTTCCTTCCTCCTCCCAGCCTTGGCACTGTTGTCCCACTGTTGTGGATCACTTGTGTCATGCACCAGTGTAGCATTTGTCCCTCGAGAACACACCAGTCACTGCTGATTTGCCTCAAATCATTGTCCTTGCAGTCTTGAGAAATACCCACAATAAGCAGGTGGAGCTGATACAATCACTTCCAACGCAGCAGCTGGGCCAGAGTCTTTCTCACTGTTTCCTGCCAGGGGAGAAAATAAAGCACACGTGAAGGCAAAATACGCGAGTTTTCCCCTTTGTCTCCCCTCACCAGTGCCCAAGTCATGGTTTCCACAACAATGAAGAAGTCTCAGCCAATCTGTTTCACAGAAGAAGCTGAATTTCTTGGAGTCAACATTTCCACGTCTGACAAAGTTAAAAAACTTAAAAAAAAAAAGGCGGCAGAAAGGGCAGAGAGGCTACATGTGGTCTGGCAGGCAGCCAGTCAAGGAGTGCTCTTTTGGGTTATTAGGCAGATAACTGTATCAAGTTAACATCACCCTGGCTCTGACGGCTGCCGGGCTCTTTGTGAAATGCTGATGCACGCTTCATACTCGTGAGAGAATGTATCCTAGGACCTGAAGCCACTTATAAAAACCATTTTTATCTTTCCTTTTCCCCTGCAGTAACTAGGGTGCCAGCAGAGTTCCTGGGAAGGGATTACAGGTGCTCCATGGGGAGCTACTGCTAGTTTGGAGCTTAGAGATTCTTTTCCCACAAGCACCTCTGTATTCCTGCCTCTGATAGGAGCCATGCCTAGAGTTTGTATGTGTCAGAGGTGTCCCTGAGTGAACTGGACTGCCTTGAGGATTTTCTAACTCCTTCTCAGGACCTGTCACAGCACAGAGGAAGTTTTGTGGCCCATGGGTTCTGGTTTGGAAGGTGTGTGTACAGAGGGGTGCTCAGAGCTGTGGGGAGACCCTGTCACCTGCACTGCCCTGTGGAAGAGGAGATGTGGGAAGTGAAGGGACAGGCTTTTGATGAGAATTGAGATGCAGCACTTAACACACTTGAGGAACAGAAGCCGGTGGTGAAGTGCACAGGGTGGGACGACACGGGCGGAGCTGCTGGGAAGTTTCTTCTCAAGTCGTGGAGACCAGCAGAAAAATGTCTGTTTGTAATGCTGCTAGATACCATGTATCTGTCTGTGTTCCCATCTATAGATGGTATGTGCAAGGCTATATATAAACGCTGTGATGGCTGGTATTTTGGCTGATACACTCACAGTTTTGTGCCACATTGAGAGATTTAAAAATATCTCCCTGTTCCAGGAACATCTATACCATGGCAGATGTCATCTGGCATGGGGAGTGGCTTCTGTAAAGGGAGCTCAGCATTATTACTATGAGCCTTAGTAGTCTATTAGAATATTTATTGCTTCACTGCCACCACAAGACATGTGAGGTGTGTTATTTCTGCCTGTCAGAGTTTTTTCACACATGAGGCAGGCAGCATCTGTCACTGCTCACTGCGAGTCACTATCTTTCATTCTCAATGAACTTTTTTTCCAGCTGGAAGGAAGGCAAAGTAAAGGCATCAGAACTGCACAGAGCTGACGAGAAAGGAGTTCATCAACATTTATTTACCTTGGACTTGTGCCTCTAAGGACTGTCTTGAATCTGGGTCCTTCTTGGCCAAGACTCAAGTCACCTTGTGCTTGCTGTTTTTTGATTTCAAGGAGAGTCTGTCGACCTGTTATGTCAGGCCCTGTGGAAACCTGGTATGAGTCAGAGGTGTCTCTGTTGCAGGAGACAAAGAGTAGGATGGGAAACAAGTGAGAAATTACGTGCTCAGGACTTTCTTTTGGGAGTAGCTCTCAGGTTCCCCAGCCCTCAATTCATCAGCCAAGGGCCTGGCAGCACTGCCTCATCCCCAGTTTGTGTCAGAGTGTGAGCAAGTCCTGTTCCTGTGTGTCCTGTGCATTGGCTGTGCCAGCCATGTTGTGATGGAAGAGTGTGGATGCTGGCATCACCAGCAAGCTCTGCTTGTACACACAGGGGTAATTCTCCCTTGCTTATGCTTAGGACAGGGTTTGGATGGAGTCTTTCAGACTAGAAGGGCTGGAGAGCATGTTGAGGTTTGTCCCTCTGTTGCAGAGAGTTTCTGGACCTTTAGAGAAAATAAGGCAGTAAAAACCAAAAAGGAAACAGATGTGAGAAGTCACACCTGAGCCTTGACCTGGGTCTCTTGTTTTGGGTTGCCCTGTAAGGTGTCAGTGCTCTGTTCAAATCCTCCTCTGTGAGCTGGCATGAGATGCTTGTCTGTAACTGGAAGCAGGGGAGCCAAAACTTTCCCTTCTGTGCTGGTTGAGGATGAATGTGGATTCATTCCCTGTGTTCACTAGTGAAGAGGGAAAAATGATTAGTGGAGCAGCAAAGGTGTGGAGAGTGGGATTAGACACTTCACATGAAGATTGCCAGGTAGGAAACATCCCTGTTGGGCTCCTTATTTGTCTGACCCCATAAGGTCTTCCATGTTCCCTACCCAGTTTGCCTCTTGTTTGTTAGAGTGTTGTCAACAATGGCCTGATGTCCCTGTCTGCTGGCTCTTTGTGGAGTTGAGGTGTTATTTGGAGAAGGTTTGCTGCATAGGCTGGAGGTAGCCTGGAGCTCCATGGAGCTGGCCTAGTGACTCACCACGGTCACAGCATTGGTGCCTTGGCAGGTGTTGAACAGCCAGAGGGGTTCTGTTTCTGGTCAAGGGCAGTCCAGGGGAGGAGTATTGTGGGGTTACACCTGCTAGAGGCACAAGGGGCTCTTGGGTCTGGACCAGGGTAGAACTTCACATTTTTCTTCACTTCAATGATGGACAGAACAATATCAAAATCAGAGGGCTGTTTGTAGGGTTTTTCTATACATCTCCTGTCTCTTGCATCCATCCCATAGTTTTGTCCCTGATCCACTCCCTCATGCCAGGCCAATGAACAGAAGTGATAATTCAAGTGAGAATAAGTCTGGTACCTCCTTCTAACCTGGTGATGGACTTCCAGTGATTTCCTGACTGAAGAGGAATGGGAGGAACATGTCTTGGGGACTGTCTCCTCCGTGCTGCAGCTGGGGATGGGGCTCACAGCAGTGACCTTGGTTCAGACCCTGTCCATCCAGCACAGGGTCCACCTCTGGCCAGCAGCAGATGCCAAGGGCAGGCTGTCGGCTTCCCCAGGTGGCCAGCAGAGAGGCTGGCACTCTGACCGGCACTGCTCTCCACCCTTGCCGGTGCGGCATTGCACAAACCCCGAGCGTGCCCAGCTGGCAGATGAAACACAAAATGCACAGAAAGCCTGGGTGGTGTGGGCGTGCTTTGGGAGAGCAGAGAGGAGGCTGTGGGGACATCTCCAGTGTCAGCTCGCTGGGTGCCAGGAAGTGGCCGGCTCTGGGCTGAAAGACGAGCCGGGTGGGCAGCCCGGCACACGGGGCGGCACATTCTGTACATTCTGCAGCGCCGGGCAGTGCTGCCGGCATCCAGCCCCGCTGGCACTGCCGTGTCCTCACACCCGCTAATCCTCTCCTTCTGCCCTTTTGTTCCCCGCTCCGCCTGTGACTGAGGTGCGCTTGTTTATCATCGGGCTGTACAGCCTATAAACAGGATGTCTCTCTGCTTCCTTCAGCCCAGTAACACTAAACCAGCCCGGGTGCAGATAGCGCTTCAGGAGCCCTCCTCCTGGCTGAGTGAGCCTGGTGTTGGTCATGGCCAGCTTCGATGAGACAGCACATGCCTGTGTGTGTATATATATATATATATGCACATACATCTAATAGGGATGTGGTATGAGTTGGCCACGGTGAACAAATTCACGTTGCTGTAAAGGAAGTAAGTGCATGTTTTAGGCAGGGTGGCTGAAACAAGACACCAATTTAATCCGGATCCTGAATATACAGTTTGTAAAAGAAACTGTTGTATAAAACTCTAAGCCTGTGAAATATTTTAAGGGAAAAAATTCTTCAGTTTATTTTGTTTAAATGATGCTTCCCAAAGATTTTCTCACTATGCCAGAGTCCTGGATGCTGAGAACCTGACAGTGAAACAGAGTGTGTGGAAAGGCATTGCATTAACTAGTGCTTGTGGTGCTGAATGAAATTTTGAATGGGGAAAACAAAATCAGAAAACAAAAATACTAACTCACTATTTAAAAAAATTTTCTCCTTCAGAAAGGCAGTGTTCGGGCTGTGTAAAAGCAGCGAGGATAAAGGTCATTCTTCTGAACCACTTTTTGATCTGGGACCTTGCAATTACAAATAATAATGACTAGCAAAATGGAGTTTTGAGATATTCAGTGTCTTAGCTTTAATATTCAATATGTTCAGTGATTTCTATTGATTGTGGTCTTGTTGTAAGCTCTGCTATAAATCAGGTCCTTTACATCCCCTGCTTCCTTAAATCTGCAATTTCCTTTAATATCTCATCTTCCATTTGAAATAAATGTAAGGTTCTGGGCCTTGTGGTTGTGTAGGAATGTTTTGGAAAACGGAATTTCTTTTCCCAAACAGGAGGTAAACTTTAAACACAGTAATTTTTATTGTGTTGTTTTTTAAGCTGCTCTTACCAACACTGGGGCTGGACTGATGACTTTTGAACACTTGAAGATGCAAAGCAGGTCTCTAGAAAAGAAGTGAATGAGATCTGTTGTTTTGGTTTTTTTTTTGGTTTTTTTTTTTTTTCCTCTTGGATCAACGTGCCCTTACTTCAAGGGAGTTGTCAGTGAGAGCTCATGCTTTTGTAAAAGTTTTAAGTTTCACCCACCACTTCAACCAGGTTGTCAGATCAACATGTCTCGTTTACAGAGATGTGCTCTGGATCTGTTACTGAGACGTGGTTCAGAATAGCTATTGAGGAACAAGTTGTTCTGCCACAGCTCTTCTGTGAGCACTTTGTGTGCGTACAGCTTCATTCCAAAATGAACATGCCTTTCTTGACTAAGTTCAGGCTATTTTGGAAGGTGGAGTAAGCTAAAACATGGAGGGGGGAAAAAAATTCTGTTCTTCCAGAAATAAAGTGATTTGCATTGGGTGTATTTTCTGTGAGCCTTTTGCGTTGTGGAGTCGCTGCCTACCTGGGCAGGCAGATCCCAAGCCATGTGGCTGGCCCTGGAAGTTTTGCAATTCATGTTATGGTGGCAGAGAGTCCTTAGGAGATGAGCTGTTTTCTATAAAAAGCTGGATCATGGTGATTTTGATAGAGGGGTCAGTGTGCTTGGCACACAGTGCTTTTGTGTGAGCAGGCTGGGTGAGTGACAGGGCTTATTTGCAGCGGTTGCATAAGGCTGACACCAATGGATTGGGTGACGAAGCTGATGGCACCTGCCATACGGATGCCATTTAAATAAAGATGTCCCCCTGATCGCAGAAGCATTTACCCATCACAAGGACTGGCAGTGCTGGGTAATATTTAAGCTGTTTCGCTTAGCTCATGGAAAATAGGAGTGGATTTCAGTGTTGCCTTTCTGGGTGGGCAGTGTGACATTGCCAGCAGTCATGGGTCTCTTGGGCAGTGAGAAACCCTCGTGGAGCTTGTGGTCAGGGGAGCAGGCAGTGCTGGAGGAGTGGCTGATGCTCTTCTGCAGAACCTGGGCTTGTGTTAAGGGCCTGTTCCTGCAGACTGCTGGGATAGTGGGGAATGCTGAGATTGGGTTTTGCTTTGCCATGATTCTGTGTAACCTGTCCTGCCTCCCCTTCAGTGTGGCCAACTGCCATTGCTTCTTTGCTAAGGTGTTTACATCCACCCCATCTCATGTTTCCCAGGAGAAAACAGAGCCAAATGGTGTGAGATCTGTAACTGGGCTAATTGCCCACTCGTGTTGGCATGCAGATGGGAGAGAATGCTGGATCAGTGGCAAAGCTTCCTCTTCCCTCTTCTATGCCTGGATGCTGCAGCAGGGCTTGTTGCTGCTCTCACACAAGCAGTGGGTCACCTCTAGTGTGCTCCCCCCTCTTTTTTTTCTTCTTTTAGGAAAGAGGCAGAGCAGGTTGAAAGGGGAAGGGTAAAGCTGAGCTTGGTAAGTGCTTAAAATACTGATGTGTGCTGTAGGAGAGAAAGCAGCATCTCTTTAGAAACTTCTATGACTGTGAGGACAGCTCCTGAAGAGGGAGGAAAACAAAGTGTTGCATCCATGTGTAGGAGATGGGTGTTAGAACAACCCCTTTGCTTCTCCTGGCTAGAAGTTACTCTGGATATAAAGTGGTTCCCCTTCCTTTTTTCCCTATGCCCAAGCAGTTGCTTGCTGTCCTGGCCACCCTAAGTGGTCTCCATAGTTAAAGTGGTTCTGTGCTCCATTCACTGAAGCCGGGAGCTGTGCATTTCCCTCTCTTCTATAATGTAGGGAAGTTCACTTTCCCCACTGCTCACTTTGGCAAACATGAGGTGCTCTTCTCTGACAATAGCAACCACCGTGTGGTTTGTGCTTGAGCAGGAACATAAACTGTGCTGAAAATGGTAACTATGGTCATTGGTGTGCCTGGGAGGGGACAAAAATTGTTTTTGTCACGTTTCAAACATTTTCTGATGCTACAGGAGTTTGAAGAGGTGACGTGGCACCATAATCTCCAAATGCTCCCACCTTCATTGAGTTGGTGGCTGACTTCTGTTGACAACACAAGGAACTTACAAAACTTTATTCCTAAACCTTGCACTCCTGATTTCTGTGTATTATCCTGGAGTGGCTTTAGAGGATTTGTTTGGTGTGTGTTCCCAATGCCTGAGCTGCTCTATCCCTTGGGGAATTTAATAGCAGTAGGGACATGATATCTCATGTGAATAAGCTTGGCAAAATACAAAAGAGAAAAGGTATTTCTAATGCATTCAACAATGGCAATTGACAGGTGGTAGAAAATAGAGAAGGTAAAGGCTAGGGATCTTAGTAGGTAATTTCTCTGCAGCATTTAAACATTTTGGTGAAAAATATATTTGAAAAATGCTGCTGCTGTGTAAGAGTAAGGGCAGTGTTGCATCAAACTAGAGGAGAAAGATGGACTGATTGGTTTCATCACCACATCCCCCCCCACCACCCCCTTTGCTAACCTTTAAAGTGGAAAAAGTAATCTGGTTTGAAAAATGTCACTTGGTTAAAGAGAAAAAACAACCAACCAAAAACTCAGAGTAAGCATTTACTACATTGCATGTAGGTGGGATTGTGAGACCTGCACAAAAACAGTGCTTAGGAGCTGGACTGGCCCAGGGAGGAGTGGAGGGGATCAGTGTGCTGGGGCTGGATGTGGCAGAGTCAGTGGTTCTGTTGTGCAAACAAGGGGGTGCAAATGGTTTCTCTTCCCAAAAACGAGATGACTGGATTCAGTCCACTGCTTAGTAATATATAAGAGGAGTAATGATTAATTTGGGGAAAAAAAGGAAAGCTAATGTGAGCAGAAGATTAATTTGGAGTCTGGAAGGAGGGCATTGCTAATCCTTGACTCTTTGAATGGTTTGGGTGTAAAGAGATGTTAAACATCATGGGACAGGGATGCCTTCCAATAGGCCAGGCTGCTCAGAGCCCCATCCAGCCTGGCCTTGGACACTTCAAGGCTGATGGAAGTCTGTCAAAGCACTTATAACTATCATAGAGCAGATGTTGTTGCTGTTCAGAGTTCAAAATTACTGCCTAG
>VZTT01068628.1:96035-145070 GCA_013400855.1 Buphagus erythrorhynchus
TTTATTTTTTTTTTTTTTTTTTTTTTTTTATTAAATATTTTTTTCCTTTCTTTTCTTTTGGCTCCTCTTTGTGAGAGAAAGTAGTGCTATGAACTGCAAAGGAGATGTGGAATTGCAGATGAGGAGATAACTTCTAAGTCTCTGAGATGGTTACATCTCTGCTCAGCAGGAAAACAGCTTCTTGTTTGAAAGAAGGTGAAGTGAGTTCTGACTGAAACTGGTGCAAGGATAAAGCCACTCTGTGCAAACAGGCACGTTTGATTGGGGTCTGGTTTGAGCTTCAGAGCTAACTTGCATTGGGAAGCAGCAGCTCCCAGACCTCCATGGTGGGATGTGCCTTGTGTGCTCACCTTTCCTACCTGCCTCCTCCTGACCTGAGCAGGGTGATTGCTAAAAAGCGAAACAGCACTCCAGAAAGTCTTCCATAACCAGCCTGGGCTGGAGCAGAACATTACTCTGGGTGAACAGCTCTTCCTCTGGCAGCAGGCACACCTGAAAGTCATTCTGGCTGCTGTAAAGTGTGTTTCATGAGTTGGACCTGAGGATGGGAGGGAAGGGACAAGTGAGGTTTAAAAGCTTGGTAGGAGTAATGGTCTGAAAAGAAGTGGCTGAGGAAGTTTTGAGGTGGGTGTCACTGAGCAGTTCAGTGCAAACTCTTAGCATGAAGGGGTGACAGAAACCTCCTCCTAGGTGCTGTACAGCAATTGCTCAGCCAGTAAGTTGGGCACTTAATCTGGCAATGATGGCTGCAGAAACACGTGCTGCTGGTGAGACTGAGAGGAAAAAAATGGGAAATACCCAATGTGTCTGCAAAGAAAAAGAACCCAAAGAGTCCTTTGATCTCAAGCTTTTGTGGGTTTCTCTTTATTTGGCTTGTTCATGCTCCTTGGAGGATTTTTGGAGGGGCTCCAGAATTCAGCCTTGATGAAAGCCACCTTCAGACTTTCAGGCAACATCCCCAGTGGGACTGAGTGTATATGGGGAGAGGTCTGGCCGTGGGGCAGGCACTGCTGTTTCTCTGACTGCTTGGACCAGTTCCTAAAGTGAAGTACCAAAAGCAAGGCCAGACAGATTAAGTGTTTCCCCTGCCTGGTGGTATTTGTTGTGATGTAAAACTGGAATGGTTCCTAGAAAGCATTAAAACACAAATAATATTAACCAGGACTGAGAGAGAACAGCCAGTCACTCGGAAATGAGAAATATGTTACGGTGTGAGTGGGTCAGTAGGAATGAGGCCGTCTGGTTTTTACTACTAAATCTGCTACTCAATCCCTCGAGAGCCTCAGTGAAGCCTGGTCCAGCACGAAAGGGCATGAGCAGGGTGCTTGTCTGTACCAGTTGGGACTGAGAGGCTTCAATTGCAGGTGTTGCTGCTGAACTGGAGCATACTGGGCAAGGCTGGCCCTGCCTGAAGATTGTGATATCCTGGGCTGGGCAATTGATCCCTCTGACTCAGCATATTTGCCTCTTGGCTGGGACTGATCCAGCCCACCCACCCCAGGAAGGCTCAAAAAGAGCATTTCCTTGTAATGCATTTGGGGATCCTGGGAGGTTTCATGCTAATCACATGCAAAGTGCTGTCTATCAAATACTCAACTGTTTATTGAGATATTTACCTGGATGATAAAATCTCTTCCCCTTCCCTCCAATAAAATGTGCTTGATAACTCACATGAGTGCTTGTAAGGCCAGAGGGACAGTCAGCCCTTTTAATCTGTGCTGTCATGAAATAAATAACCCACTGAGCTAATTCCCTCGAGCTTGTCCTAATCTCACCTCACCCTCATCTTTGTTCACATGCGCAAATGCACTGTCAGCAGTCTGTAATGTGCTTCCCTTGCAGCTTAAACAATAAATCCTATAAGACCAAAGCTTTGGAGATGGAAATTGCATCGTGTTGGTGGTCTTTGGCATGTGATTCAGGTGACTGAAGGTCAGCTTGAAAGGACAGCACTGACTTCAAAGAAATGTATTCCCTTCTATTTAAATTTCACACTATAATTTGGGGAAAAATATTTTTTAAGTTTTGCTTCATGCTAAATAGATGTGTGCAATCATGTTTTAAAGTATTTATTTTTTTACCGTGATTTCTGCAAGACTTTCTCACAGCAAGCATGGGAGAAAGAAACTACTGAAAACTACTGGGTTTTTTAAAGTATTTTTTTGACATACTGGAAAGGTTGGCAAGGGACTCAGCATAAGTGTAGATACTGAAACTACCTGTATTTTTCTCAAGTCTTACCCTTTGCTGATACTCAAATAAGCTTGATGGTAGAAAGAGTTTGTTGCTTTGAAGTGAGAAGTTGCAGCATCCTGCAACTCCTCTCCTCCTGTCTCTTTGTCACTTCTGTTTTTTTTTGATCTGTTGTCACCTTTGGATGATGATGATGTCTTTCTCTGCAGGGGCTGAGGGAGGAGGGCAGGCAGGCTCCTGGTGTGTTTCTGTAACAGAAATCCATATTTGAATGACAGGCAGTAAACTTTACTATTTTCTTTTTGCTTTTGGGTGGTGTTCTGTTTTATATGTTGGGATGCTGCACTTCCCTGGGGCAGGCTTGCAGCAGTGGCTCTCCTCCGTGCAGTCACTATGTGGTCTCTCTTTCTGTAATTTGTCTGATCAGCAGATATTTTGACATCCATATGTTTTGAGAGGGGAAGACAGGCATTTAGCCTCCAGTTGGAACAAGGCTTAGCATTACTGTACATTTCACATTCAGTGCAAGACTCCCACTGAGACCCTCCAGTTCAAACCTGTTCCCCTGTGTCAGGGTGCATGTTGAGATTCTCCTCAGCTCCATGGGCCCCCGGGCTACTGGAGATGCAGAATCCCCTTTCACAGGGTGCTGGAGTGGGGGGAAAGGCCCTGAAGTTGTGTTGCAGTAGGTAACAGTATTGCCTTGCCCTCCTCAGAGCTGCCTGAGGAAGCAACACCTTTGGTCTTGGCTTTTTGCACAAAGCAGAGGGATCAGGCATTCCCACTGCTTCTGGAGCCTCTTCCACCCCACTACTTTGGGGAGAAGTAGTTTTAAAGACTGGTGTAGGTTTGAATCAGACACCAATCTCAAGCATAGAGAAGTTGTAGGTGTGCTGAGAGTGTGTTGTTTTCTGTCTTGATGCTCTCCTGATGCCTGGCAAAGGGCTTGATCTTCAACCTGGATATCTTGAATCTGCAGTTTTCTCATCATCATATTTTCACTGGGTGGCATCTATAAGAAAGAGGAGGTAAATACGGTCATCTTGCACTGCTGAGCTGAGTTGGGTTTTGCTCAGATGGGGCTTCCCCAGATGGAGGGTTGGGTTGAGCCATTGGACTAGTGGAATCCAAAACCTGGCTGCACTGTTTGATTTCTTGCTGTGAAGTGCTCCTTCTCCTGTCCTGTCTTCAGCACTGAAGAGCTTGATCCCTTGTTTGGGTTGGGTAGTCATTGTAAGAGAAGGGAAGGTCCAGGACTTGGAAAGGATAGTGTGCATCCTTCTTCTGGGTGAGTAACCCCAGAGGTGGGTGGATGTGGGAGCAGCTGGACTGCAATGTGGGTCATTGAGGAATGGGGAGTGGTTCCTAGTCCTAACCTAGAGGGGTTTGGGCTCTGCCCCAGGCTGCCACAGTAATCATCAGTGTCAACATCTGGCACATCAGTTTTTCCATTAGAAACTCAGTTCTTTGTGGGATTTTAATATCTTGGCTATTTCAGATCACGCTGAGAAACAGCATGTGCCCATGCAGGCACTCAGGATGCTTTAGTCGTTTGCAAGCCAACATATATAATAATAATTTATTGTACTGCCTTGAGAATAGGCAAGATGGGAAAACCAAGCCCCTACGTAGCAGGAGTTCTTTTCTATCAGCCAAGCTGTAGGAACGATGTGCTTGCAATTAACTCTACTAGCAAGAGAGTAGCTGGTGAGGGGAGGGGTTGGGCAAAAGGGCTTTTTTTTGGCTGAGGTTCTATTTTGAAACACGAGAGCTCCTTGGTAGTAGGCAGATTTGGGATAGTTTAGCAGTTGCCCATGCCCAGTGAGGTAGAAGGCTGGGGGGAAATAGTTGTATTCCTCACAGGTAGCATGGAGAGGTGCTGAAACCTGGTGTCCCATTTGGTGCTGAGGGACTTCCTGCTTGTAACTCTCTGTCTTTGTCATGTGGACAAAACTTTGTGGTGTTTTGAGGCATAACCCCACCAGGAGAAGTGATGGTTCAAAAGGGACCAGTGAAAGGTCCTCCTGGTCTCTGCTGTGCATTCACAGCCCATGACTGGTCCACAGTGTGATTTAGAGCAGATGGAGCTGGGTCTTGGAACCATCTGCAGCTCTGGTGTGTTGTAGGCTCTCTCAGGAGTCTTAGCATCACTTACCAAGTCTAAAATTGAGTTGAACCTTCACAAAGTCCCTATCTGAGATGAAGCACTTCCAGACTTCAGCTTTACTTAAAGCTCCAGCTGAAACACTTTGGTCCACAGTGAGGCACAACATTCAAGCAGTCTGGTTTGCTGCCAGAACTTTCTTGGGGGCATGAGCTGCACGTGTGTGTGTGGCAACCCTACAAAACAGGATCTGGTTTAAGAGAGTATTTCTGTACAGGAAAGCACATAAGTATATGCTTAAGTCCTACAGAAGTCAAAGCAACTTAAGCACATATTAAAGTTAATCAGGAGCTTAAGTGATTTTCTCAGTTGGCCTAGATCTGGAATGACACATAAGGCTCTCCTGAGTTGGGATTCTGTAGTTCGTTCCCAAGGAAAGTGCTGATTTACTTATTTTTAATTCTTGCCTTAAAGAATGGTCTGTTTTGGCCTTACTCCTTTGCAAGTTATTGGAAAGGAAGATGTGAAAAGGTAAAGCACTCTGAGAAACACAGTCCTTTTGAAGTGACGAAGAGAATTTGTACCATTCATTTCAAAAGGACTCTGTGCATGAAGAATAATGCTATAACAGGGATGTTTCACTGAAGGATACTGTTGGAGTTGAAATGCTGTCTGGTGTGATCAGAATGACAGCCTGCTTGGAATTGGTGCTGTGTAATGTGCTTCTACAGGTTGCTTCTCTTTAATATTTTTTTTCCCTTTCTGAAGTCTCTTTGCTATGAGTGGGATACTTGCAGCATGGATTTGAATTGAATGCAATGTTGTGTAATAAGATCAATAAGCAGGTGGATTGTATAAAATTTAACTGGAAAGCTACTGCCTAGAAGGGAAAAGTAATGTGGTTACTGCTGCATCTTTTCCCCATATGAGCATTGTTCCCAAGCACTTATGGGTTTCTCGGTGTGATAGGTTTATTTAAGGTAAACTCCTATTCAGGTGAATGGGATACTGTGCTTCTCAATTGATTTTTTTAGTACAACATTTTATGGTTAGAACAATAGACAGTGCTAATATATAGGTCCTCTGTTAGAAGACTAATGTGTTGCCTGGAAGTTTCAGGATTATTTGATGAATGCTTGAGTGTTGCTAATGAAAAGGGGTGGGAGAGGAAATTACCTTTAATAAGGAGTTGAAGTGACATTTTTCTTATAGAATGCCACTGTATTGAATTTTCACAGAAGCAAGGAACCCAAGTGTTTGTGAGGCAGGTGTGGAGCAGCTGGGTGCCTGAAGACTTCCCTTGGCTACCCCTGTTTGTGCCTCAGTACTTACCCCATCCTTGCTCTTGAGGAGGTCGGTGCTTCCTGGGGCACACCAGTCCTGGTCAGCAGCATCCCTTGCTGTCCAGGAACAGCCCAGCAGATGCAGTTCTGGTGTTCCAGCCCATGTTTGCAGGGCACTGTCTGTTCTTGTGTTTCATGTCCCTGCTCAGCCTGGCCAGGAATGAACCTTGACCTGCAGTATCCTCTAGCAGGAAGGCTGCCAAGCGACTTCAGCTGAAAACACAGTTTGTTAGGAAAAGGAATGAATTACTTTTTGGCTTGTCTTTTAGACCCCTAGCCTCTGGACTAGGCAGATCTTCTTTCTAGTCCTTACTCTAGTTAATCCCGCCTTGCTAAGACCAGCAGTGACTCTAGGTGCTTTTCTGATCAAGTCCTCTCTCCAGTGTTGGCTAGAGCAAAACCTTCCAACTTTAGGTCACCCTAAAGAGGAGGTTTGCTCCTGTCAATGTGCCTGAATGACCTCCTTTTACTGAGGAAAGTTTCTAGGTAATGTATAAAATCCACGCTAAGTCTAATTAATACAAATGGTACTTCAGGAACAGGAGGATAGGATCTCAGGGCTTTCAGCTCCATGTGTGATGTGGTGCTGAAGGCTTGTTTGTGCTGTCCTGACATCTCCTAGCTGGACTGCTCATGTTTCTTTGCAGCAAGTAGCCATTATGTTTTTATTACAAAAATGGATTTGTCAATCTAGAAGGATCATAGACTGCCTTTTGGGAATCAAGGAAATTGGCAGAAACTGGGAAGTGCCATCTTTGGACTACTGAGAGCTGTTGTTCAGGAGTGTCTGGTCTCTCTGAGAAGCAGCAGCTGATAGATCCCCTTGGTGCCTCATGGCTTGCACACGCTAAAATGGGAACAAAACTGAAAGCTTGTGGTGTCACCCTAGAAGGGTGATTGGTTCCTCATTATTTAAAGGGAAGGCCTTGGGTTCTTGGGAATGTGTGTCTGTGATAAGCTGGAAAAAGGGGCAAGCCAGAGTTCTTTCCTTGACTTTAGTACTTTGTCTCTCTGGCAACCCACTGTAGGTGCACAGATTTCCTTCTCTGGAAATGCAGTTATAGTTTATTGTTAATGACATTCGTAACGAACTTGTTCTTGCATTGTATAGGTACAAAGTTTAAGTCCTTTGTGATTTTGAGATATTGGCATGTTTAACCCAATAAATTCCAGTAACTGTCCAACGAAAGTCTTAGAGCTCTTGGGAGCTACTTGTTCTGATGTTGTTTCCACCCTGAGCTGCAGTGGGTTATTTCACTGATATGTTGAAGCTCTGGAAGCTGCTCAGGGTGTCACCAGCAGCTCAAGTACTAATGAAGAAATACGGGCATATGTCAGAGGAGATGAGGGAGAACTGAGTTTGAACCAGATACATTTTAGGAGAAGAATATGCAGATGGCCCATTGTAATTGTTTCAGATGTTAGTAAAGGTTTTAGGTAAAGGCACTGCTCAGCACTTGATGATTTTGGCCATCTGAGCACATGGGGATCCTTCCTACAGGAGCTGGAAGAAGTTTTTTTAAGAGGAGAAGCAGTCCAGGTTGACATCAGCCATAGCGTTGGTCCCCATCTGCCTGTGCAGGAATGCACATTACTTGCACTCAAAAAACTGTGACATGGAAGGTCACAAATTCTGGGGTGAGAGGAAGAGTCTTTCTCAGTGCAGTCCTATATAAGAGGAAAACTGTAGCATCTGTTTCTAAGGACAGGATCTGAATAATGTGATTTTTTTTTTGCCACAGCACCTTCCTTGCTGTCTGGCACTTCCTCAGTCCTTCTTGCTTCTGTGCACTTACCTTAAGCCACAGCCTATTTACCCACTGCCAGACTGTACCTAGTGCAGCCATCATCCCACATCTTTCAAGCATCCCCTTCTTTTCCATCCAGGAGTGAGTGTGTTAGAGCAGTGCAGCTCCAAACTTCATGTCTTGTGTTGTGTTTTTTATTTTTTTTATTATTTTTTTTTCCTATACCCTTTCTGGGGGATTTGGTTGTTTTGTGTGTGTTTGGCTTTGGGTTACTTTGGTGGCTGTTTGGTTTTTAGCTTCCATTTCTCCTGTCTGTAAAGCAGGAGATAGGATATAATGCTCTCCATGGTGGTGGGGCTGTGAGACTGCCTGGAGTTCGTTCATTCTCACAGCTCAACAGTGGCTGTGTGCTCCCAGCCTGCTGAAAAGGCAAGGCAAAGCCCTTTAACTGAAACTACTGAGAAGTCACGTCACCCAAATTTATTAAGCTATGGTGACTTTTGGTTGCAGTCACCTTGGCATTTAGAAAGTGATCTGGTGTCTGAGAAAGTGTATTGTGGGGCTTGTTAGTTTTGATTTAAATGGTTTTGAAATGCTGGAGACTTCAGGGTAAAAAGAAAGGAGATTTTGGTTTTCTAAGATACCAAACCTGTCCTGGACATGGTGCAGAAGCTGTGTGGCTGCTGGGGACTTGATATTTTAGTTGTGATATTTTTGCAGGCATAGCTTTAAGTACAGTACTATCCAGTGAAGGGAATTGCAAAGGGTTAGCACAGTCTAGCTTGAATTTCTGAGCTTGTGAAAGCAAACAGTGTAAAATGCTTTTGGCTGGCTTTTGAGGGCGTATGTCTGGGCACTGCCATTGTCATATAATGATGGATCTTCTTTATTTGGGTTGGATGTCGCTGTCCTTCATTGCAGCAGTTAGAATTTTTCTGAGTCCATGGTTCTGTCTCCAAAAATGGCAAAGATTTTTTCTGTTAACTAATAGCTTCCTTGACAGGGATGTGACTTTAATCCCTTATGGAAAATGATTGTGCATTCATCCCATAGCAGGAAGAGGACTCAGATCTGTTGGGTGTTCCCAGCTTTGCTTTTACTGCTGGGTTGCAGCAGCTGTGAGGACCAGATTTGTCCAGTGTGCTCTCATGGGAAGCACTGGAGGAATCTGGATCTGTTGTCTTGGTGAAGATGACCATCATTGTGTCAGGAGGCTGGCTCTGGAGCATTACAGCTCTGTGGTAGATGCAGGAATTTGCCCAGAGCATATCTCTGGGAATGTCCTGTAGTCCTTGGGTTAATATCCACATAGTGCAAAGGCGGCAGCTTTGGTGGATGAGCCAAGTTTGGATTGATATTTGAGGGCCAAACCTTCTGCACTGAAGAAAGCTGTAGGTGTGGCTGTGCTTGTGAGAAAACTGATGCCTTCCTGCTGTGCTGTGGTTGCGCTCTCTTTCTGTTGTTGGTCAAAGACAAAAGCAACAGTGAAGTAAAAGGAGCAAAAGAAATCTCAAACTCCAAAATTTCTGGTCAGCTAGGCTGTCCTGCTTGTATCCTCTGCTTTGCAGACAGGAGAAATGGAAGCTAAAACCTGTGAGACCATAAAGCAGAAACACTGTTGAGGAAAAACAAGTGTGATCTTGGCCCTGAAGGGATTTCTGGTCCTCAGTAGTTTTGCAGTGAATGTAGGTGATTGCCCTAAAGGTGATATCTCCAGGGAACGCTTTTGTCAGGAAGATGGTGAAAGAGAAAGGAGATAGTCTTCCTCTTTCTCGTGAAGATACTGCTTTTAATTCTTATAAAGAAGAATGAGCAGTTTCAATCTCGGCATTACTGGCCAAGCCCTCAAAGGCAGTGGGCTGATGTATAGAGACACAACAAGTTGAGGTTCCCAGTGGCAGCTTATCCCAGCTGGTGTCAGGGCAGGTGCCAAGGAATGTGGGGTGAATGCCTCCAGGAGCCCTTGGGCAACCAGCTCACCTCCAAGAGACGTGGGCATGCTGCTTCTCAGCTCTTCTGAGCTGCTCAACAAGACTGGTGCCTCCTGAGAAGTGCGAGGCACGTTACTCATTTGTTGCAATACTCTTCCCATTTTTGTTCTTAATGCTTTGTTATTTAGAGAGCAGGAGTGAGGAAGTTTCTAAGCTGTCTGCTTGGAGCAGGGTGATGGTAGACCACCTATTCCTGGGCAGGAGGTGACATCCCTGGGGAGGCTGATGGTGGCTGGTGCTGAGCCATAGGGCACTGGGTGGTTTCCCACAGGTAGGGGACAGATATACTTGTCAGGGACATGTGTGGGCCTGTGTGGGGAAGGAAGCATTCACTCATGCTCCTCACAGCACACAACTGTTTTTTGCTAATCATTCCAGCCCGCAGGAATTTTTTTTATACTGATTTTTGTTGGTGGTGGTTCTTTCATTCAGTCATTTTTTTTTCTTTTCCCTCCTTTAATTGTTGAAGCTGTTTTTAATCCCTGACCATTATAAAGCCACACTGTTAACACAAGCAGCGGGGTAGCTGAAATTGCAGCTGTACTACAAGCTCTGCTTTTAATTTCAGGCTGTTATTAATGAGGCTAGAAACTTTCCCTTCCCCCAGCTGAGTTTCGACTGTGTGTCTTCATCCAAGCTGCTCCATTCTGTGCTTCAGAGCATCCCTGACTCCATCTGGATATAATAGGTGAAGGCTGAAGACTGTTTTCAGATGTCATGAAGAGGGTTCTGGCCACTGTCCTTCCTCTTTCCTCGTGCAGGCAGCTCTGTGGAGGTAGACAATTGGGAGCAGGCAGCTGCAGGGGCTGGGACAGAACCTCCAAAGAGAGAGTGACAATGGAGAACTGCAGCCCAGAGTTGCTAGTGCTGGGAAGGAGATGGAACTTCACATGCTTGACAGAGGTGGAAGGGCAAGATAGGGTGGTTGGATAGGTTTGCTTGTGAGTTTCTGCCCCTGCTTTGGTCCTAGGGCCAAGCATGAGAGGCTCTGAGGTTGGTATTGCCATCCTATGGGGCAGCACCCATCACTCTCCATAAAGGGAAGGTTGTGTGGTGGGTGTCTTTTCCTTTCCCTTTTGCTCCTGGATGCCCAGAGCAGTAGTCTATTGTTCACAGAAGAAGCAGTAATGGCAAAAAGGTTTTATGTTTTTGGAAGGTAGTACTGTAATTGCATTGGGGATATGGAAATCCCAGTCTGTTGCTGAAATTACTGCAAAAGACTCAAATTTAGGGATTGTCAGGACTCTAGGAAAAATTCCCAGCAATTTGCATCTCTAAAGTGCAATCCCACACTCCTGTTTACAACCTGTGTGTGTTAGAGAGGATGTATTTCTCTGTGGCCAAAGGCATGTAATCCTCCCAGCCCCAGGTGTGTGCACTCAGGGCCAGGTTGGCTTTTATTTCCTGTGCAGGTATTACTTGAGTACTGCAAACCTGTGAAACAACCCTTTAGGACTGTAGCTGCAACAGTCACTAGTTTTTAAGTTAATGCCCCCCCCCCTTCCCTGCAGTGTAATAAATGTAATTACTGCCTGTGCAGTGCGTGTGTTTGCAGCTCTGCAGGAGCAGTTGCTGGGCTGGTCTCATTCAGCCGGCTCCTGTTTGGATCCTGCATCCCCAGACTGCGACGTCTGAGCCTGACACTCCATGGTGTATGCACTAGCCTTTTTCCTAGATGGATTTATTGGATTTCCAGTAAAGACAAACAAAGTCTGAGGTCTAACGGTGCTGAGCAGGCAGCGCTGCACTCCCTGGTCCAGCCTGCTGTGCTCAGCTCCTTATACGGCCAAAAAAAGGACGAGGGAAAGAGGGCGCAGCGTGAATACCAGACATACGATGCATTCTTCCCAGCTGCAAACTTGGAATTCGCTTTTCCCTGGAAAGTGGGCCCTCTGTATATCCATTAATTCAGGCTCTGTACTGTTGAGCAGGAAGAGGGATGCCAGCATTGAGCTAGCTCTGAGCAACACTTAATTGTCTTGTGTAAAGGAATTTCTTTTCTGTGAGGTTTTTTTCTTGCTTGGTGGGAGACAGAGGTGGGATGAGGAATGGGAGAGGGGGCTGAGTTCTTCTGAAGCTCGCTCTGACTTGGCAAGCTGCAAGCAGGTAGACTGCAATTACATCTTTTTTCTTCATCTAAAAATCAATTTGATTCATGATTAGCCTCTGCCTTTAAATGATATTTTCCCTGAATAGCATCTTCCGGTTAGTGGGAGGCGGAGGGGAGGTAAGGCAATCAATCCTGTTACTTCATTCATAAGCTGGCTTCAGCCTCTGTTGTTTGAATCACTATGGGCATGAATGGCTCTGCCTGGGCTGGAAGTACAGCACACAGGTTCTCTATCTGGTGGATATGGGCCCTGATATCTCCAAGTGGGCCTGGATTTCCAGAGCACTCGTTTGTTTTCTTAGGTGCAGCATGCTTTTGAGAGCTTGGATGAGGAAGGTCAGGCCAGTCCCTCCCCTCTCCTGATCTGTCATTGATTCACAGTGTGCCAAGGCACTGGCAACTGTACTGCCGTGGCAAGTGTGGTGGTTTCCTAGATTGTTTGGAAACCACATTGTGAACTGGAAGCCACGGCAGAGTGAATCCTGGTGCTACCTGTGCCCTGTCAGCTTGCCTGCCTGCCAGCACCTGGGGCCATGTTAGCAGGGACACATCCAGCCAGCCCTGTTTGTGCCTTTTACCTAAGGGAGAGCTTTTTCAAGACCACAGATGTGGCTTGTGCATCTGTGGATGCTCTCTGTGTTTCATGGGGGCCAAACAGGTGGGAGAATTGGGCAATTGTCACTCAGCCAAAAGGCATTTGGAAAAAGCAGCTTGACAACCTTGAGTCATGTTTTACTGCCTTGGGATCAGAGTGCCTGGAAAGCAGTTCTCTGTTGTCTCTTCACAGGCCTTGTGGAGGTGATGATGCTACTTAATTTCACAAGCTCCTTTCATCTAGCTCCTGCACCGTGCTTTCCCATCTCGAGGATGGGCTGTGACAGCACTTGACTAAGGCAATCTGTGTAGCTTTGTGAGGATCCCATCTGTTTCTCTCCTTGACAGCTGGGTTGTTCCATGTTACTTGCCTTCTTTCTTTCCTGTAAAACCCAGCGTGTTATTAGGACCCAAAATAGTAGCTCCTCTGGGCCATGTTGTAATAGGAGGGTGTTTCATGATGACAAGTTCCTGCATTGCATGAAGGCAAAGCCCTTTTATACATGCAAGGAAATAGCAACAATCTGCTTGCAGGTCATGCATGGCTCAGCTCTTTGAACTTCTACATTGTCAAGTGTTTGCTGTCTCTGTTCTTAGAGACTGTACTTTGCAACAAGCCCTGTAAATTATCCAGCAAGGATAATAAGGGAGTTTGATGGTAGAAGAGAGAGAAATGAATGACAAATCTATGCTAATGGAAACATCTGTTGGGTATTGTTACTCTTTCCCTATCTGTCCCCACATACATTCAGAGGTTGCTTAAAGCCAGGTGAAATAGAGACTAAATTTTTTCCTCTGAGTGGACCTTAGGCTCTTGTGTATAGGTTTGGGTTAGAGCTGTCAAGTGGTGTTTTTTGGCACTATTTCACATAAGTGCACACGAGCATTTTGCTATAACTACGACTTAATGGTGCTCCTTGTTCATTAGCCAGAGCTCCACAAAAAAATCAGGTAGTGGGCTTGGTGAGTGTTGGATTTGAGGTCCCTTAATGTTTTGACTGTCTGCATTCTTTATGGTGGTATTGATGTGAATGGTAGCTGCCAGTTCAGAACAGCAGGCTGGCAGGACTCCATTCCTGTGTCCTCAGATGGGTGTATTGCTTGCAGAGGGCTCTTGGATGCTGCAGTTACCTGACCTGTGTGCATGGTTTAGGATGATTGTGAGTTTTGTGGGTGCTGAAAAGTTGCAGCTCTCTATCTTGATTCCATTTCTGCTAGGTTTAAATGGGTGTAAATTTCCACTGGTTGCTTTTCTAATGTAGTGGAAGACTGAACTGGTAGAGAAGAAGAAAAAGACAGGTTACTGGTAAATATTTCTTTAGCACTGAGATGGTTTTGTTTCCAGGATGTTATCTTCTTGTTAGGGAAAAAAAAAAGTAATTTAATAAACACAATGCACCCTCCAAGTGTAGGGGAATCCTGTGCTTCTGTTCTTTTTCTATTTTTTATTTTTGTGGTACTGCCTTAAGGTGTCTTACCAGAAGTGTAAGCTGTCATTATTAGAGAATCCTGTAAAACAGCTGTAATAATTGCACAATGTTCTTTATTCCTGTCAGGTTTATTCATAGACTTTTTTTTTTTAAGACACACGAGGGACTGCCTCTGCACACATCATTGATTTTGCTAATAAAAGCTTATATTTTGATAGTACATTTCATTGGAAAATCATTAACTGCTCCATAAGACTTACAGTATCGTGGGATGGTAATGTTTCCTGTTGCCTTGATGGAGAGATTGATCTAGATTGATTTCTTTGATTTCTTAACAGCTACTGGGAAGGGGCACAGGATCAGATGCCTCATCTCTGCTCCAGTCTCTCTCACCAAGGCTTTTCTTCCTGCAGGGAGTTGAGAAGGTGCTTAAAACCTGTTTGAAATTATTCCAGTGCAAAACATGGGGAGAGGACACCCGTTGGACCATGGCTACCATGTTGTCCCCAGTGGTCCCTCCATGTGAGGTTCCTACTGGCAACTGTGACCATAGGTCAGCTGCTCAGGTGGAGGCCACTCTTTCTATTCAGGCTATTCAAGGACTGGGGGCAGGTTAAATTTCCTCTGTCCAGTATCAGCCAGGACATCTTGAAAGCCTCAGGCTGAGATTTTGCTGCCCCTTCTAGCTGAGTTCTTCAGGTGCTTGGATCAGGAGCACATGATTTTAGATCCCACTGCAAGCCCAGAGCCCATGGAAGGGCTCAGAGCGAGGTGAATCTGGGAGCCACTCTGGTTTATTTGGCTGTTACAGAGCTTTTCCCCTGTAAGTGTTGGACTGGCAGTCAGAGAGCCACCACTGAGCCAAACTCCAGTCCTGTATTTAGTGGCAATTAACAGATTTGAACACGTCCTTCCTTCAGCCAAAAAAACCTGGGAGATGACACAAGTCTGTATTTTATTGTATTCATTAGTTTAGTGAGCGTGTGTGTGTTGCATTTGAGGGAATGTTTAGTGTTCAGGTTTGTAGAGCTGAATCCGATTCCATTTTACAGGAGACAGCTGAGTTGTCCATAGCAACCTGAAATTGATTTTCCCCCCCTTGCCTGCTGAAAGCTGTTCCCCCTTGAATCATCCCTTTAATTTAATATAGTGAACAGGATGTCCCTGCATGCAGAACCTTTTTTTTAACAACAAGTAACCTAGGCAAAGAAAAAAGTCTTATTTGAGCAACAGCCCTGCCTCTGTCTTTATTGCCACTTGGCATTAGTCCTTGCTGTGCTGTTTCCTTGTGCTTTGTTTCAGGCACTGGAGGATGTTATCAGAATTGGTTAATCACCACTGCTGCCACAGGGGGATGTCCCCCTGCATGCCCTGGCCAACATGGCAGTAGGTCCCTCTTTGGCATGAACCCCTTCAGGCTGCCCTCCCTTGTGCTGAAAAATCTTTTTTTTTGTAGCGTGTGTACCATCAGCCCTGTGCTTTCCCTGAGGTGTGGTGGTGCCCATGTGTGGCTCTAACCTGCCTTTTTTTGTGGGTCTCTCCAGTGCAAGCAGTGGACCTGCTTCAGAGGAGGCTGTTTGCAACGTGTTGGAGAAGAATGGGAAGAACTGCCTTGCTGTTCTGTTCCTATTTGCAAAAGAAATCTGTGTCTTTGTCATCTGTGTGGTGTCTGAGGACTCCAAGGGAGTGATTACCTTGTCAGAGGAGTGCCAGGGATGAGGAATTCGGGACATCTGTGCTTTTGCTACCTGGAAGAGCACTTGACTACCTTTTGGAAGAATGACAGCTTTTGTGTGGTCAGCGTAGAATGCAACCTCTTTCCATGTTTGCTTGCCCCTGGGTTTTGCACAGCATGGCAAGACAGCAGAGATCTTTTCCTGTATTCTTAGTTCTTACCCTGCTTGTTGCAAAGCTGCAGAAGGAGGAGGTGTTGCTGGGCTGGGGCAAGGTGTGCCGTGGTAGCAGTTGTCCCACCAGGCTTGTCCCTGTTGATTGTTCCACACAAAGAGAGGCAAGCTGCTGCTTGCATCCATGCTTGGGCCATTAATATAAATTGCACCAATCTGTGCTGTGAAATGTCTGCCTTTCCCTGGCTTGTTTTATGAAAAGTTAAAAGGAAAAAAAAAAAAGCACATGAAATCAATATGGCAGAGGCTTCAGCTCTGTGTTCACCTGCTGTCACTGTGAGATGAAGCCATGTCACTTGACATGCCTTGTGTATGGCTCTTGTTGAGAAGATAGTTATTTCATCTCTCTGTTTTTCTTAATGTCAGTCAAAAATTGGTTTGTTTCATGTGCATCCTCTGAACATTGCACTGAATAAGCTACCCAAAAAAGGTTAATCTCCAATTCCACACTGCTTTTACTGTCGCATCCAACTGCTTCAAAGACAACGATGAGTGTATCTCTAATGATGACTTCCAGATACAGAGGTAGCATAGGCATCTACTTTTTTCACGTGCCAAAACTGAGACTTACAAGGCCTGTTTTTTCAGAACATTTCATGTTTTGTAGTGCTGTACATGGTTATAGTACAAGTCTTGATTAAAGGTTGAACACAGAATCTCAATCCCTGCCTGCTAGTTCTTGTCTCTTCTGGACACAGTCCTTCTGTATCTTTATTCAGCCACAAAAGGCACAGCAATAAATATGTGGCAAAATTTGATATATGTGACTTTATTCTTATCGTTCAGAAGGTTTATGGCAGAGGCACAAACAGGATCTAATCTTTACAAGTGATGTTCAGCTGCCAGACCACAAAGCTTCCTCTCTGGTCTCCTTACCATTGCCTGCCTTGCATGCTCTCCCTCTTCTGAAAACTGAATGAGGGGGAGGAAGCCAATGTCCTGCATGTCTGCAACCTCCTTTTTGACATGACTTGGCTTTCATACACAACTAGCATGTGGAGTGGACATTGCTCCAGGTGTCAGTGAACTTCCTTGTGTCTTGTTGTCATTCCTCCATTCAGCAGGAGTGCTGCTTGCCTGAGAGCTGGGTATGATCTGGCTGAGTTATGCAGAAGTTCCTCGACTGTTGTCTGTAACTTCTGTCAGCGGGATATTTGTAAATTTAAGCGCTTCCTCCCAGAAGTATCAAAGGGACTGAGGCCACTTTTCAGCATGGACATGAAAGGCTTTCGTGCACTGGTGCAGCCAGGATTGCCATGGAGAACAAAGGCTTTTGCTAATCGCTTCTAATGCCTTTCAAGTTTATGCCTCATTTTTTCCCCTTTTTCAGATGGCCTCCCAGAGTACTGAGACTTCACTGACTGACTCACCAAATAATTAACCAGAGGAGGACTCAATCTCTGAAACTTTTGAACACCTCTTTTAATTTTCTTGAATAAGCCAGTACTCTGGCCAGGATCCAATTTGTGTAATTACGTTTGACCTAACTTAATCCCTTGGCAGTTTCAATTGCATGTGGTAGTTGTCTTGGCTCCCTGTCCTGGGCTGCCATTCAATGCTACTCCATGGTTTTCAACAGCTGTCGTAATTCAACTGTACAAATGGGTGTATTTTCTTGGTGGAAGCATTCCTTGTATCACTATCCCTTGCTAAACATCCTTATCTCACTAGTATTTCGGGAGGTAACGTGTCTTATGCTGCAGATGATCTTACTCAAGTCCTTGGAGCTACTTTCACCCTTAAAGATGGGCATGTATTTAGTCTTTTATCAGTTGTCCAACATACATTTTGTGATTACTTTGAGTTTTTCACCTTCAGGCATTTATTGCTCAGTCTCCTCAGCTACTATGTGCTGCTTTAGGGACGTTATTGCTGCAGATATTCCTCTTCAGCCTTGGAAAATGCACTTCTGCTATCCAATCAGTGCTAAACAGGAGTGTCGCCTTCCTGTGCTGACAGCAGTTGGGCTGGCTGGCTGTAAGTGTTGGCATTGCTAAGAGTGCAAGTGATGAAGGAAAGCAAAAGACCAGGGCAGCTGGGTAGGATTACAAAGGATGAAAAAACCATCCCAAGCAGAAACTTGAAGATGGACAAAGTGCGGTAGCCAAAGGTACAGTCAAATGGATGATCCGTGCAAAAGACAAGACACTGAGTTCTTGCATTGGCAACTCCTGAGATGTGCAACAAGCACCTTGTTTTCACAGCAGGTGACAAATTGAGTGTTTCTTGGCTTCAGCCATCAGAAAAGGCGTATTTGTTACAAAGCCACTTGATCCTTTGGGAGCAGGAGCAGCTGCTGCTGAGGGGAGACAGGAATTTAGATGAGATGAGGTGCAAAAGGTGCTCTACTGCTGAAAGGTGCTGTTGTTGCAAATTGTCTGCTACCATCTAACTTTTCCTGAGTGCCCCCAGAAGTAACATGGCTAATGTATCATTGCTGCTCTCCCTTGATGCCTGTTATCTTTCATGAAATTTGGGACGTTTTTGTCATTCAGAACACTCCCCTGTGTTTCTGAACAGTGTTGATGTAAGTTCTTTCTTTACCTTTCTATGTTGTCACCAAACACTTGGGTTCATGAGAGGTTTCACTTTGCTAGGATAGAACATCCTGAACATCAGGAGGTAAAGAGTGTGTTGTGGATACAAAAGGCATTCATCAGGCCTGACTTTTATCCTCTGGATCTCACATAATTACACACGTTTAAATCTCAGAGTAGATTGGAAATCTTGCCTCTGTTTGTTGCAGTGAAACTGTCAATAAAGTCACCAGTGGTAACATTAAAGTTTGTCCTCTGTCACAGAGCTTAAAGGTTTGGAGCCTTCTGATCTTGACATGTGCTGGGTATTGCTTTTACCTTGGCAGAATTTTCTGCAAAGTCCATGAACACTTTGTTTCCTAGAACACAAATTTATCAAACCCTTATGGTGGTTGTCAGAGAAAATGTGGCCAACTCCGAGTGGTGGCACATGATGTATCTACAGTCAGTGATATTGCTTTTGAAGATCTGTTTGCATGCTAAATAATGGGGTGGGGAAAATTGCACTTCAGAGTTGCTGGTTTTTTCTTTACTCCTGGACTGGATTCTGCCTGCCATCCTGAAGACAAATCTTTTATTTTTCTTGTTTCAGAGTACTTCGTGTGTGCCTGAATGCATCAGCCTTCGGAGGTGAGCGTCTTCCCTTGAAACAGCCTCGTGATATCCAAGTGCCTGCTCTCTTGGGGTAAGGAAACACACATGCAGAGATTGAGAATGTACTGTGAACAGAAGCAGAATGGGCAAAGAGAGGACAAGCAGCACTGCCTCGACTTGTAAATTTTGGAAATAGTGAACTTGTCATGGAGAGAGGGAATAAACTACATCTGTCCACTGTAAATAAAACAAATAATAAACTTAAGTTGCAGCAAGGAAATTTAGCTGAGGTGTCACTGAATGATCTGCATTAAGGATAGCTGAGTGCTGGAGTGGATCCCTCCGGGAGGTTAGGCAGTTTCAGTCACGCAAAGGTTTAAGAACAAGGCGGAGGAGCAGTAGTAGATGTGCTTTTAGGAGAACCAATCCGTCCATGTGGTGGAAAAATAGACTAGATGACTTCTGGAGAGTTCTACTAACCCACTGATGATTAGAAATAGGAATATGTGAAATCCTTATCTTAACAACCTTATTTAAAGCTGATAAGGTGAAAGGCAAAGCTGAATGAGCTGTGCAGAATGAGCTGCGTGGTTTGGTGAAGAATTGATGCAGCAGCAATTAACGCTGGTGCTCAGTGTCTTTGTTACCTGAATGGTGATGTTATTCTGGGGGCAAGTATAAGCTCAGGGGAAAGAAGTGGTTTAATCCTCTGTTGTTGGCATGCAATGTAAACCTGTGGTAAAAACAGGAAGTTGTATCAATTCTGGCTCCTTTGTAGTAAGCTTCTGGGAGCTTGGGTCTCTTCTAAGGTCCGTGTAAGGGATTTACTCTTACTGTCAGGGGTGTAATCTCATCTGTTTTATTGTGACATGAGAACACATGCTACAAATATAGGTATACTGGGCAAAACACAAATATCATGTGGAACACAGAGAGAGGAACCAAGTGATTACTTTTTCTTTCTTTCCAGGGCTGATTAAGTGGAGGAGAGTTTCATTTTTCTTCTCTTGCGCTTCTGTTCATGTTCTTCATTGTGTTTCTTTGTCTTGTCTTGACAGCAAACACAGCAGGCTTTTCCTGAGTTTAAAAATGCTGGCTCACCAGCTAAGTCTTGAAATGATGTCCTGAAGATGGCTGCTCCTTTAGTTCCCTTGCTTCTTCCTCCTTCATCCCTTCCCTGGGAGCTGCCAATGACAAATGGAGCCTTGGGTCAGGCAGCCTCCAAGCCGTTGTATGACAAGAGGGGTGTTCAGGTGCTTTGTCTTCCTTGGTCTGGTTAAGAAGATCAGTGAGATACCTGTCTTATCTTGTAGGACATCTGGAATTCAATGGGAAGTTCTTCAAACCTCTTGTTGGACTTTGGTTTCTCTAAAATTTACATTTCACCCGTAATGTCAGCAAACACTGGTGTCTGCCCTGGAGTTACACCAGTGTCTTATTGTTCCTTATCATCTTCTGCTTAGCAGAGATAAGCTGTTGTGTCTCAGGGGTATGGGGACGTGGAAGAAACTTGCAAATAGCTCTAAGAAATGCAGATGATGTCAAGAAAAAATAAGAAATGCCTTTCTGAAGTCACCTTTGTGCTTGTTTTTTCTTTTTTCCTTCTCTTGAGCTTTTCAATTCCTGCAACTATCTGCTCAAATCTTGAAAGCAAAATGCATTCATGGAAAGATACAATTTACTGTGTTCCCCTAGATCTTTTGATCTCAATCAATCAAATAAATCCAAGACCTTGCAATTCACCTTGTTGCAAGGACGGTTAATAAGTTGAGGGGTTGTGCCAATGGTAGTGATGGTTTTCTAGCCTTGCACTTTTTTTTTTTTAATTGTTATTCTTTTTTATGGTTCTGACCTTTTGGACTGGTCAGGGTAAGATTATTTCCAAAGAATAGTCCATAAATATGCCTGTCAGGACAGGAGTTAACGTTTGAGTATTGCTGCTTAGCAGAAGAAAGCAATATGCCAAAGTTCAATTTAGATTTCCCTGCAGGGTTGAGAATAATGACAAGACTCACTTAACACGGCAGGGATGAGTCCTGCCACCTCTATGGGAGTGGCTGCTGTGTGCAGCACTTTGTAGCTGTGTGCCTGGTTCAGTTGTCTGTTCTGAAATTTAGCGTCTGGCATCTCGTGCTGGGGCTTGCCTGGGGTGGAGGAGCCCTGGATGCATCCCCTGGCTCTTTCACGTACTCAGTCAATTGGTAGCTTCCCTTGATTTAGCAGCTGAGGGTTTTTTTTCCAAGTGCTGTGCTCCTTGCAATGCAAATGGGGGTTTGTGGAGCTGCTCTAAGCTCTGTCCTGCAAAGCCACCCTGTTCCCATCCTTGCACTCCATCCTTGCCCTCAGTGCAAGCCAGTGTGGATTGCAAGCATGGCTAAAGAGAGCCCATGAGTGTCCTGTGGTGTTTTGTGTTGTGTCCTGTGGGTTACTTGCTGTGATCTCTGAGCCCTTTGGGAATCCCAGATTTCACTGGAAAGCCAGTTGGGTTTTCCCTGCTGTGACTATTCATGAAAACAGTTCCTAGATATCTCTCACCTAATGTTTGCCACCATGGAAGAGTGCATCATCCAGCGGTAAGAATCTTGCTTTACTGTCAGGAAATATGGTGATTATTGATGTTTCTGCTGTCCTGTGAGCAGAATTGACTTCTATGGGTGAGAGCAGCACGAGGAGTGAAGCTGGAAACCAGAAGCTGCTATTTAGGCATTAACCTGCAGCACTTGAAAGCTGCACAGTCCATTGTGTACAAATGGTCTCTTTAGAGCCTGGTCATGAATGTAAGTATAGTTTGTCTGAAGCACGTGGCTCTTCTGAGTTTATTTTTTCTTCCTTCTGTAGATGAGAAAGTCAAGGTGCTGAAGACCACTTGAATTTTATTCACAGGAAGTTCATGGCAGTGGAGCCCTGAGGCAGGGTCTGAGACCCATGGGTTTGGCCAAAAAATCCCACAGAAAAAGCCTACATGTGGTGAAAAAAAATATGCCATTAATTGAGAAAGCAGACTGGGACTAGGTGGTGAAATAAAGGTGCAAAAAGCAATGCAGCTTGTGGAAATTCAGAGAGCACCTCCATGCCAGACCCCTGTGACAGCTCAGCAGCTCTTGGTCCAAATCAGCAGTGCTGTAACTTGCAGTGAAGTGGATAGGTGTAGTTCCCTGTCAGCACTGGCTGAAAAGTTTTGGAGTAAAATAATTAAATTTGTCTTTAGGCCCATCTTAATATCCAGAAGTAATTTCTCTAGCACCTGTAGTAACTGAACCCTTTGCTGGATTTACCTGACTTGCACATGAAAGGAGAGGATATGGGGGAAATAGGTAAGAGAGTGGCAGAGCAGAGCCTTTGTTGTGTGGTGTCACACCCTCACAAGCCTGGTGGCCATGCCAAGAGTTGGGGACAGCTGTCCCCATCCTCACAGACAGCTGCCATCCTCCAGGTGGCAAAGAAAAAGCCCTCCAATCTGCAGGAGTTTTGCATGTCCCAGAAGGCAACACTCTCTTTTCTTATTCCAAAAGGGACTGGCAATTAGCAGTAGGGGTAATCGCCACCTGGAATTAAATTCTGTGGAGGCATGAGAAATAGTAGGGTATATTTGGAAATATCTATTGCATATATATATTCCTCTTAAGAGAAACATGTTGGAGGTGCCATATCCATAAATACTAATAAGGCTGTTTGATTCCAATTTTCAGGTAAGATTAACATTTTATTGAGTATTATATCTGTCACATTCAATGCTTTAGTGTACCATCCTCTCAGGCTTATTAGCATAATTGCAGTGCTTAAGCAACAATAAAAAATTCAACAGTAAAATAGCGGTTAGCACAGGCAATTTGTTATCAAAAGCTTTTACTTAAGGACAGCTTTTGAGTGTATTTATTATCCAGTTAGGGCTATACATTATTTTTATTTAGAAAAACAAGAGGGAAGCAATGCAGGAATATTTTTTCTCTTTTAGTGTCTAAATCAGAAGGCCTGAGAATTGGTCACTGTGTTTTTCTCTTTTTTAGAATCACCCAGCAAATTCACTTGGAGTGGGGAGGCAAGATAACAAAACAGACTCGGGTCTGGAGCAGGATTGTGATGTTAATAACTAAGCAGAACAATTCTGTTAAATTCTGATGCTGACTGGAGCATCCTTTTAAAATTCCCTCATTGCATCCTGGGCTCTGAAGATACTGTCCTTTGTCCATGACTGATGGCACTGTCACTGGGGAGCTCAAGGGCAGGGGTGGCCCAGGCTCACACCCCAGAGGTGGCTGCAGCCCAGGATGCAGTGCAGCTGTTGGGGTGATGCTCCCACAGAGGAGGGGAGGGACTGGACAGGACCTGCAGGAAAACTGACTTTGATGTCAGTACTGGTTGTCTCTGAGGCTGGAGCAGAGGAGCATGGCCTGTGACAATGCTGTACAACCCTCCTCCTTTCTGTTCTCACTTTGAGGGTTCTTAGGGGAGCAGTCCTTTTGCTGAAAAGCTGTAGTATAGGTGTGAATGCACGTGTTTGTGCCAGCACTTGCTTGTGCACATACGAAGTCTCTGTTGCCAGCATGGCAAGATTTTGTGTGTGTTTAAATTTTCAGCACGTTTTCTATGTGTACTTAAAATACAAAGTTGTATGTCATAAATGAAGAAGTAAATGAGTTTTAAACAGCACAAGAAGTCCTTAGATTAGGAGGTCCATCAAGAAAAGCACATGGAATTGGCAAGAGGAAGACTGCTGCTGTGATTGCTTGTGATTCCTTTGCTGGTAGAGGCTTTTACAGACCCTCTCTTTGCTTGTGTTTGCTCTTCCAACATGCTTCAGTCTTTGCTTGAGTTGTCCTTGTTCCCCAGATCTGTGCTCACCTTCAGCATCCTCCCTGTCACTGCAATCTTGGTGCCTCCCCTCTCATGTGCTTTCCTCATTTTTCCTTGTTCTGGGAGACCTCCTTTGCCTTGTGCTGCTTTTTCAGAGGTCACTCTTCAATCTTCTTGATGGATGACTTAACTGTAGGCCTGTTGCTCTGTCATTTTGGTGGTATCCAAAGCCCAGGGTGAGCATCTGCCACAGCCCTGGTGATGCCTTGATTGGGCTCACAGTCTGGATAAGCAAGAGGGGTAAACTTGTCTGCTGTTTTTGCTCCCATTTTGACTGGTGTCTAAGCTCACTGTGAGGAGAAGTGAAGGCAGCACTGCTGCCCCAGGGAAGAAGCTTGTGTTCATAGTGAAACAGGATGTGCAAGCACATTGTAGGAATTGGGAAGGGAGCACATGGAGACAGGTGAAACTAAATTGGGCACATATTAGAGAAGTGATGTGCTTGTGGGGTCCTCTTCACAAACACCCTCTTCTGCGAATGTGTGAAATTTGAAAGGAGCTGGTTGTTTCAGATCCCTTTTTTTTTTTTTTTTTTTTGAAAGGGGCAAAAAACCCAGTGTTATTCAGAGATAAATTGTATGTTTCAGATTCTGGGGTAGTTGTGAGTCTTTTGTTGGTACACAGCTCACTCTCATGAAACTGCCCAGCACTGCATGGTGTTTAGACTTTCTTTCAAACAGAGAACCTGGTGATGCTCCTGAGACTGTGAATACACAGAAACTGCCTGTGGAGAGCTAAACTTGGTGGGAACTTTGCTCTTGGTGGAAATTTGACTGTGATTTGAATTGCAGTTGAAATATGTGCTCTCTGCCTCTGTTATCACCTCAAGCAATGAGGGGACTCATTGCTGCTGTCTGAGGAGCAAGTAGGTTCCTGCAGCTCCCCGTTGTTGCTCCTTCTGGCTCAGCTCATCTGGCTTTAGTAGCCCCCAAGGCACCTGAGCACCTCCTGCTTGCATTTGGCCTTGAAGCTGGGCAGTGCTGAGTATCTTCTGCTGCAGCCCTTCTGTGCACAGCCAGAGGGTTCCACATCCATGGGAGAAGCTGAGGGACCAGGGCAGGTGTTTTCTTGGGGTGTTGACATGGCCAAGGGCATTTCTGTGTGGCTTCTGCCTGAGATCTAGAACCATCCAACATTTTAGGCAGAAAGGGTCATGCAGGTCTTTCGTGCAGCTCCTGGCTCAAAGCAGGGTTGGCTTTAAGGTGGGATGAGGTTGCTCAGAGCTTGTCAAGGCAGTGGTGGCCTGCTGTGGCCTTGAGGGGTGATGATAGTGTCTGCCCTGGTAACAAAAAGACACCTTATGGAGGGCTCTGTAGGCTGTACTCTGGTGCCAGGGTATTGGAGCAATGATTTTTCAGTGAGAGGGTCTGTGTGAAGGGTTGAGACAGAGTCTGAGCATTGGCACAGTGACTCCTACATTAAATTCCCTTTGTGAAGTGGGGAACACTGTGCTCAGGTCTGCTGGGATCTGGCTGCCACTGCAGCTGCTGGTGACACTGCACAGCTCTCCTCACTGTGGATGGGGAGGGATGGGGAGGAGAGGGTCTGTGGCTGGAGACCAGTCCACATGTGAACATGTCCTCCCCAAGGAGGAAAGTGCCTACATGCTTCTTGTGGGGAAAAATATGGCTGAAAGAATTTAGCAGTGATAAATGTCATAAAAAATACTTATGCTGGAATTTGTAAAGCCTGGAACATCTGTTCTCAACAGTGCTTTGATCACGTTGTGAGGCTTTTAAAATGATACTTCCATGAATTAAGTGAGATCCTTATGGCTGCAGGATTCCTTTCAGTGCCCTTTTTTTCATGGAGCAAAAAGGCAAATTTCACAGGGAACATTACATGACTTGAAACACATATTTTAATGGTTAGTATCAACCAAACAATGTTTTATTAGGTGCTAGAAAAATGTTCCAGTTCCATACCCCAGGAAGCAAAGCACTCCCATTTACTTTTTTAGCTTATGGAAGCTGTACTTTGAAAAAAAAATAAATCAAGAATTCATTGCCTGTATGTTACTGTATTCAAAACAAAACCAAACATGGTGAAATGAGCTTAAACATTTTGAAGTTGTTGTCAGAAAAGGTCCTTTTTGGGTTTTGTTTCCAGGCAGAGCTGCAGATGAGGCAGAGGATCTGGGTGCTTTCTGAGGGACCCACAGCAAAGAATGGCAAGACTGATGATTTAATTTACTCAGTGCACTGCCTTGGATTGAGCAGCTTTTGGTCGTTTGCTTTTCCCTAAGACTTGTGCTTTCCCCATTCCTCATTGTTTTAGCAGGCGTCTGCCTCCTGCCCTTCCAGCAGCTGCTAATTTGGGGCTGGAATATTGTGATGCCAAAAATCTTTGGTGATCTAAGGAGTGTGAAGTGCCCTCATGGCAGTTCTTTGTAGTGTCACACCTGGCAGGAGGATTTCTGCTCCTCTGCCTTCCTGCTACATGTAGGGAAAAGAGTATCTCTGGGCTGTTTGCAGAAACAGCCTGTAGGACAAGAGGGGCAGCAGGAAGGAGGGAGAAACTAAAGAGGAGATGTGGAACAAGGGTGGCTCTCCTCCTGTGCTACACTTGTGTGTTCACACTTGAGAAATCCTTTCCTGCTGCTGCAGCTAGCAAGTCTGGCAGCCTGGGCAAGGCTCCTTGTTCCCATCTCCCCTTCCCTCCCTGGGATGAATGAATGAATGAATGGACCTGTGTGTGACCCCATGGCTCCACCCAACAATGAGAAGCCTGGGAAACTTAATTGTTTCTTCATTTAAAGACTGTCCAAACTGTGAAAGGAGGGAAAGTTATGGTCATAAATAGCAGAGGAGGAATATGGATGGGCTTTCTAGTAAGGTTCTGGGTGTCAGGGGTTAATTTACAAAAACTGAATTGTTTAATTCCTCCAGCACCCAACAGGTGAACAGGCGGCTTATTGCTGTGACATATCCATTTATAGCAGTTTTCCTTTGCTAACACCTGTGACTCAGTTCTGTTACATACTTATGCTGTCTGTTAATTATTTACCAGTGATTTACAAGTACAGAGAGCAAATAAAATGCTTTTATGCAGGAGACTGCATTGTACACACAGGATTCCTGGGAACTAGGGCACCATAAAATCCCATCAACATCCTTAGAGTTCTAAAGGAGGAGTCCTTGTATGTACCTGATAAAGAGGCAACCCCTTGCCCTCCAGAACTGGCACTCAGAGAGGCTGTGATGTTAGTGAAGGGCTTACTACATATAGGGCTGTGGTATATGAGTGGATCTGTGTCCTTTGCTTCCTTGCAGATAGATTTTTGCCATTTTAAATTACTTTCTTCCCCCTCAACAAAGGCTCATTCTTCCTCATAAGTGATGGCAGCAGAAAACTGTTTTTAAAAAACTTCCCACAACACAATGGGCTTTTTTTCTTTTTTTTTTAAAATCAAATAGCATAAAAGTCAAGTAGCAGATATAGTTCTGACTCAGCTCATAACTTATGATCCTATGCTATTTCTGTAACATTTTTAGCTTATGACCAAATTTTTCTAATATTAGGACATTGCCATAGAAAGTGTGTCATTCCCTGGCTGCCAGAACCTGTCACTGTACAGAATATGTACACTTCTGAGCAAGTGTGCAGGAGCAGGCCAGTAAGTTGTCTCTTGTGGTTTTAAATTACTGAAAGTTTTTTTTGTTGTTGTTTTTTTCCTTGTCTGTTTATTTTTGTTTTTGTTGATCTGCTTAGCAAACAGAGTTGTGCAGAAGAACATAGCTGCTTTTTATTTCTCACGCAGTCAGGCACTGAGCTCCCACCCCCAGCTGTGCCTTGTGCAACTTGAGTTGCTTTGCTGGGAGATTTTTCAGCCAGTGCAAACTGCTCTAAGTCAATTCAAGCGGTATCAACTGTATGGATTTTATGGAAGTTGAGGATCTGGTCATACAGCTTGTGGTTTTAGTGAGGAAGAAGTTTGGGAGATGGTTGTCCTATTCTAGGCAGGCAAGAAAGTACATGCAAAGTTTCTCTAACCTCAGGGAAAGCATGTGTGAATAAATAAGCATCTCTGTTGCAGAAAATGCAATTACTGAGGAAATCCCAAAGTTTACGAGTAGGATTTTTTATAGGTTCAGATCTGCTGTGGTTTCAGACACTTAAGGACACTTAAAATAATGAAACTCCAAACAGTCCAGCCACACATGCACGACACACAGGAGCAAAGCCATCCTTGTGTTTAGCACTGCTGATCAGCTTGCTAATGCAACATCTGCTCTGGGATTTTGCATTTAATTTTTGTCTGGATAATAAAGAGGAATGCAGGGCTAATGATCTGTGTCCTGTTTCCCTTCAAAGTGCTTTTATTTACTCTTTGTGGCTGCTTTTCATGGTTCTTTGCAGCAGCCCTAAAATGTCAACTGACCTGAAGAAATCGACAATGGATGCCTAAAAAAATGCAAAAGAAAAGAGAGGAAGGATGTTGCTTTCTAGCTTTTCATATGAGCACCTTGTAATCAGACTCCCTTTGATTAAGTAACCAGCGAAGCTTATTCATGTGTACTCCAATTAAAATTTAATGAAGCAAGAGGATGTATTCGTAAATGCTGACTAATGCAGGAGGAATAGATTCCTGTAACTCTGCTCTGCAAGCCCTTTCCTTTGCCATCAGGGCTGGATTTACTAGAAAGCTCCTCAGCAGCTTTGGACCTCCCCTGGCATGAGCAATCCTCACGAGTCTGGGCTCACAGCAAGAGCTGATGATGTCCTGAATGTGGAAGAGCACAGATCGCTTGTAGGACACAGCCTTATCAATGAAACCCAGCTTGGCTAATTGTAAGGGGTGAGGCAGGGCTTCTGCTCTAATGTGCTCCATTGGAAAAGATCAGGGAATTGCTGGATGTGTGTGCTGTATCTCTCCTGGTATGAGCTGGATGAGTGGAGCAGCACGTATCAAGAAGGGAAGCCCTGTGGGCCCTGATTTTTAAGTAGGAAACTGATGTTCAAGAGGAGTCTGTATGACAGCTAAGCTGGTGTCAGAAAACAGCCAGGCTTTTGGTGCCTCTGCCTTTGCCATGCGTTCATTGGGCAGTTGTTGGTTACCTGTGTTCCCAAAGGGAAATGGGCCTGCTTTGCAGAGCATTTTGTTTTTAACATCACAGGGAACACATAGACATCTGTGTGGACAATGAAACGACCTGCCAGGAGGGGTGCAGAGGCTTGCTAAATTTGACACTGTCTCCACCTCTTTCCATGTGTTTCTACCTCTGAGGCAGCTGCAGAGCTCCTGCATCACCTTGCACCCAGGACTGAAGAAGTGATACTAAAAGATATCACCTGCTCATTACACAGTGTCCTGTGATTTCAACTTTGTGCAGGGACTGATGTCCCTCCTCTGGAGCGGAATGTGGCAGTGGGGTGATGCTGCACAGCTATGTTAAATGCCATTTTTGCACAAGCAATGAAAGATCCTGCTGTATCCACTCACAGCAATGGGCTGGGCGACAGAACGGAAATGCCATGGTGGAATTTGCCTTTGCTGCTGACCCTTGCATGACATGCAAGAGCTCCTCATCACCAGACCTTTGTTTTGCCTTACCCAGAATACAAAGCAGTGTTTCATTGGCATGGCTGGCTGTTTTCCTTCTGTTTTGACTCAGTAGCAGAACTGCAGCAAGCTTTCCAGAGATAGGCTGAGTTTTCCAGTTATCATCTGCTTCAACCCCAGTTCCGTCCTGCCAAGGCTCTCACTTGGGCTGTTGCAGTGAAGTGCTCAAGAAGCCTTCAAAGGGAGATGCAGCTCTGGAGCTGAGATCTTGGCCTTCATTTTTGGCCTGGAAAGCTGCTCTTGGAACAGTAAGCATGAGATTTCTCTTGAAACCTTCTTTGTGTGCCTTTCTGAAGAAATAGCTGGAAGGAGAAGACCTGTCAGTTGAGCTCTAAAAGAGAAACCTATTGGCTCTGAATACACTGGGGACATTATTTAAGGTCAGTTGATCTGTGAGAAGGCACAACTTATCTAATGCAGCCTAAGGTTAGTTATGCAACAGACAGGCTGTTCTTTGTTGTGAAGAACAACTTCAGTGTGTGCCTGTGAAAATCAAAAGTCTTGCTGAAGGCATGTTGTGTTCTGGCTGGAAGCTATTGGGTGTCCTCCTCTAGTGATTTTCCTTCTGTAGCAGATTAGCATCATGGAAAGGTTTCCAGTGGGAAAGGCACGCAGCCCTTGCAGGGTGGAGCTGTCAGCAGATGTGTGCTCTGGTGGGTGCTGGTGCAGGACCACATGCATGTGGTATTGTTTCAGACCAGCTTTTACTTCTGTCTGTTTTCCCCTGTGCATCTCTGTGTCACAGACCAGGTCACTGGATTCTCTGGATGCCTACGCAGGGCAGTATTTAAAAGAAAACACTGCATAAGGAGTGTTTTCTGACTTCTAAAGAATTTTTTATTTATATTGGTTTGAAATATGACATTTGCAGTGTGCTGGCTGCACGGTACTGACATCTCCTTTCATGGAGAACCTTTCTCTCCCCATCATCTCCTATTAAACATGCTGCCCATGAATCAGCAAATAGAGGAAAGGGTATTTTTTTCTTTTAATTTAGAATTGGTCTCCTGTGCCTTGTGGAGTAGGTAAGAGTGAGAAGTTCTGGGTAGGCATTTTTGGGTTTGAGTCTCTGTGTACAGTGAAAAATGCTTTATTTCTCATGCAAAGGTAAGCATGATATCCAGCAAGATTGCCTGATGTGCTCATGGGTCGTCTTCTTTCTGTGCTTTTGATTTGTATGGTATGTACAGCGTGGTTTAGCATTTGCAAAATTAGGATATTTTAACCAGCTTTGCACAATTACTGGTCCTGCATGGTTTGTTAGCTGGGCAGAACTGTGGGGTGGTGGAAATAATCAAACACCTTGAGTTGGTGTTTTTGTTGTTGTTGTTTTTTTGGGTTTTTTTTTGTTTTTTTTTTTTGAGGACTTTATGTAAAAGATGGAAAAATTAAACCTTAAAAGGAAATAACTAAGGTGGATAGTCATAAAATGCTGTTTTTTCTCGAAGTTCAACTTTTTTTATAGACACTTTGATGAAACCCATATTGTCTGTGATGGAAAAGTGATGACTCTGATGTGGTGTGACAGTGGGGGAGCAAACTGGGGTGGCTGCAGCAATCCCTGGTTTAGGCGCCTCAGAGATGCAGGTGCTCTGAGCTCAGTGGGAGTGTTCCCATCTCCCTTGATGCAGCTTGGGACCAGAATGGTTTTCCTGACTTGCCTCTCGCTCTGAGAGCCTTTCTGTTCTTGTAAGCTTGCTTTGAAATACACTCAGGTGTTGCAGTTAATAAGAAATTTCCTCTGCTTTGCAAAGATCAGTCTCTGCCTTCCCCCTTCTCAGCAACCAAAATGATTAGCAGTTCCTGTGAATCCAAGCCTATGGATTTTATGAAGACCCCTGACAGCCAGGGGTGATTGTGCTCTCCCTGAGTGTTTCCTAAGTAGGAGGAAATCAATGCATGAAGGGGCACTGTGCCTGATATCTATTAATTACACTGTACCCTTACATCTAACACACTAGAAGAGGCCTGAAAGTCAGCCCCCTATGCCCTGGCTAATTGATAGAGAAACAAATTGATACAAATTAATTGAACTGGGTAAAAAAAAAAAAAAGGAAAAGAATGTTTGTTTGGTAGTTGTAACTGGAAGGAGCAGTTGCAAACTCAAGTACAACATACAGCAGTGTGAGCTACTTGGTTGTGGCAGCCCCCCTGAATGGTCCCACCACCCCTACTAAATGCTTGGGGATAAAACACTTCTGCTGTTAATGCTGCATCAAATGAAGGCATTGTGGAACATGCCTGGGGCAATGGGCTGGAGGATAATTACTGTGTCCTTCCCTTAGATGAGCTGATTTTGAAGCTTTACCATCCTGACTTTTGCAGCACACATTCAGCTGAATATGACATCAGTGTTAAGAGCTGTGGCACTTGTGGTTAAGGCCTTGGGATTCCTTATATTTACTTTCTAGGGAACTAAAATTCAAAGCAGCTTTTATGGCTGTCATGACAATACTGTCAGTTTCAAAAGAGGTGGCTAAATGTGCATTGACCTTTAACTAATAGGCCATATCCTATTTTCTGTGTGTTTCCAATTAGGAGAAGTATGCTACGAATTTTTAAAAGAAATCGTTAAAAGAGAAAAGTTACTTAACTGTAAGACTTCTGCTTTTTTCCCAAAATAAAAATAGTGAAATTTTGTCTTAGTGCAGAAGGTTTCATACGACTACTATTATAAGCTGGAAATCAAGATTTAATAATAGCACGTACCATCTGCCACCAGTGGTGAAGGGACAAGAATGAACCCTTGACTGCTGTAAGCACTTTTAATTTACAGCTTGGAGTGAGGTCGCAGGGCTTCACATCCCTCCATGGAGGAGAGGATGGGATTCTTGGTTACCACTGCTGGTTCTCTTCCTGAGCTGTTGGGATTTTAGCACAGTAAATTGCAAGTGCAGCATCTTGTTCTTGCTTGGTGTGGCATTGTGCCTTCAGAGTAAAATAGAGGAGAGTGCTGACTATATCAGGCTTGACCCAGCTCTTTCTGAAGCCAGACACTTGTTACCAGTAAAAGCTGGAGCAGCTCTGTGGGAAGCCCAAGACAAGTTTTTTAATGTGTTTTGATGGTGGTGGGAGGTGATGGGCACATGTGGCTGAGATGGAGAAGGATTTCTCCCCATGCTGCTTCTTAGAGGCCACATCCCTCCTCCTTATTTTCCTGGATGTACACTGCAAAATAATTTAGTATCTTTGTTCCTAAGACTTGGGCTCATTTTCATAAGCCATGGTGGATCTTTTGCTATCTTAGAAAAAGCAGAGTATATTTTTCCACTTTTTAAAATATACTTTGCTAAATAGGTATTTTTGTCAAATTGCAGTTTTCTCCAAAACATAATTCTTTATATAGAAAATGGGATTCCACCTCTCCTAGACCTTTGCTAACAGCTATTCTGCTAGCTAAATGTCACTGAATTAAAAAGAAACAAAAATAAGAGTATGATGGCTTTGGATAGATTTTAGTTGACTGTTTTGGTCCTAGGTAGAAGTAATCCTGCTCTCTTCTGAATGTGGGGATATTCTGGGGATTACTGCCCTGCTGTTTTACACTGCAGAGCACTGTGATAGTGCAGCATTTCTGGAAGGCTGGAATATGTGTATAACATGTACATGGCTTTTGCCAGCCCAGAGGAGTGCTGGGGCAGCCCTATGGACACTGAATGTGCTGCTGTTTTTGGCAGCAGTCTTTAGAGCTGACCTATAACCAAGTTGATGCAATGGGATAGTTTCAGGGTGGGGTGTGTAGGAAAAGGGGACCCGTGCCAGCCTTTTGAAGGTTGCTTTGATTTGTTGCTGGGCACAGTGAGGACTCCTGGGGTATTATCTGAGGATTAAGTGCAACATTAAACATTGGAGCTCGCTTGTCAAAGAAAGGGCAGGTTATCAAAATATGATTTATAACCAGCAGTTTACTACTAGCTACAGTAATTAATATGGAACATGATGGGGCCCATCATTAATGTGCTTTGTTGTCTTAGCTTGCATGACTGGTGCTGGCAAGGCCAGCTTCTGAGGCTAATGAGGGACAGGGAAGAAAGAAATCTGTGCTGCTGTTAGCTGATGGTAATACCTCTCCAGGTCACACACTGTACCGTGCATTGCATCTGATCACAAATCTCAGCCAGACATACCTGTCCAATAAAGGCTGCTTTCCCAAATTCTTGCTTAGAGAGACAAGAATTACTGTTTGTGCCAAGGTCACTCAGAGCCAGTGACAAACTCTGTCAGCGCTGGGGTGGGGGAGATGATGCACAAGCTGGTCTGGAGGATGAGGAGAAACCTTGTCAGGGGTCCAAATCCCACTCAGGTTATCGATGAGGGAAGGCAGTTAATCTCCAGTGGTGGTGATTTGTGAACTTGTCCGAGGCAGGAGAAAAACAGAAGAGGCTTTTCCAACATTTTCTCATGGCCAAACGCCCAGATGAGGGCAGTGACTGGTGCTGTGCTGCTGATGGGAATCTGCTGGCAAGGAGCTTGTGGTTGGTTTGAGATTGGTCCCACTTCCTGATAGCCCATCTCGAACTGCCTGAGAGCTGTGTGACTTCAGCAGAAGTTTTATTATCACTCTAGTTTCCAGAGAGATGTTTGGAGCCATTCCCTGTGTTGGGTTTAGCTGCAGCAGCAGCTTGAGCTCCTTCCTGGTGTTCTGGTGAAGGGTAGGGCAGCTGATGGCTCTCCTAAGGTGTCCAAGAGATCATGTTAAAATAAACAAAGCTGTTCCCATGGTCTGTTTGCTGTATCAAGTCCGGGTTTACCTATATTCCAAAGCCAGATCTTGTCCAAATTTGAGAAATACCTGAGGCTGGAGGGATGCAGTTTGCAGTCAGGTCTCCTGCAGGAAGATAGAGCAGTGGGGAAACCAAGTGCCTTTGAAATTTGGCATGCTTGAGCTCCGTGGTCACCATGATCAATTGTGACCATGATTTAGAGGAGTATTTTTGGCTTACTCATCCTTACTTTAAACATTTTGGGTAAACTTTCTGACCTGCAGCTGCCCACAGTGGTCACACCTAGCTGGGGCACTTTTACAGCGGAGTGTGGTGTACCTTAGTTTTATTGAGCATTGCCCAAATAGTTGAGAAGGATGTCTTAAAGAGTCTTGTGATAGTCCAGATTTAGCTGCTGGTATTTCCCAAGAGCATCAGGGCTGTCTGCAGGAAGACATTAAGGTTTGAGCAGTTCTGCTTCAGCTAGAACCAGGTAAGCAGTAGTCTCATGGTCCTCTCTGTACATCTCTTCCAAACATGTCTTTTTTGGCATGTTTGGTGATCTAATCAGATACATTCATTTCATGTTAAGATGGCATGATAAATGGTACATCGGCCAGTTTCATTTCCATGGCCTTGGTTAGAATGGTTTTTGCTGTGTGCATTTAGTCATCCCTGTTGCTGACTGTAAGGGGTTGGAGGGATGTCTTGTGGGGGATTATATACAACCATCATGTCCTTTTTTATACATCTTAGCACTTGACCTCCTTACTTATCCCATAAAGGAGTTGCTTGAACATTGACTAATCCCACCGTGATTTATGCAGTGTGGCTGAAAGCCAACTCCTCCCTGGGTGGGTGCAAGATGCATCAAGGAGTTTGAATATTTGTGTCCTGTCTTGCCTGAATTAATCTGAGTCAAGGCAGCTGGGTGACTGGGTAGTGCAGTATAATGCCATCATTATTAAATTAATGCCAGATAGGATATTATGTTTTATGACCATTAACAGTATTTGTATGAGGCTGGCCAGAGAGATGCAGAATGGGGCATCACTGTGAAGGGGAGACTTTAGTGTGTGCATTTAGTATGTTCAGACTACATAGTTGACCAGATGACTCAATAAAGGGTTGAAAACCTTGCTGTTACTGCTTTACTTTGCTTCTTCAGATATATTTAGTATTCTAGTCAGTTTTAGGTTTTTGTTGTTGAACTGAAGTTTGTGCTGTAGCAACAGGAGAATTTTCTCTTTAGGACCTTCAGTATATTTGACAAAGATGCATTTCTTTGAGAGCCACAGGGAGAGCACAGTCAAAGATTGTGGAGTAGAGCACATGGCCAGAAACAACTATCTGGAAATTAGCATTTCTGGTTAAAATATCAGTGCTCTTGTCTGTTGTGGAGAGGGCCAAAATGCTATAAATGGTTTAGTTTGGTTTGATGCTAAAACCAGTAGATTACCCATCCCCAATAATTGCAGTGTCCTTCCCATTTGGAGGGGTTCTTCAGAAATTTTTGCTAGAATTAGATTCGTGCTTTGCAGAGGTGGGAGCAAATTTTAAATATTTTGAAATCTTTTGAAAATAGTAGCAATCTAATCACAACAAATAGCACAATAGTGATGTATACACAGTGGTTCAAGTATTGCTTAATAATCTTTACCCACTGCATATGATACCTTGGGTCTGTCAGCATGAATTTCAATGGCATTCTAGTTGCTTTTCCAAATATAAAAACAGTCCTTTTCCCCAAAGTAAGGTTTGTGTTTGCTGCCTCGTGTGTCGTGCATAGGTAGGCTTGGTAGTAGCAGTGATGTCTTGGGTGGTTTCATGTTATATTAATGAGGAGTGTGTTGTCAGCAAGTTTTCCAGTATTTGTTAAAGGTTTGCACGGGTAATAAAGTCTTGTTGGGAAAATTGATCTAATTTTGAGATTGAGAGGTGTGAGAATAAAAGACGCTTTACTGTAAATTGTAGGTAGGTAACAACAGAAACTCGAATATTAGAAGAAACTGAGTATCGCACAAACCACACACTTTCACATCACTAAAACAAGAGCTGTGCTCACACAGAAACATGAACCTCTTTGCAAACCGCAGAAAGTAAAAGGGAGCTCTCCTGTTTCATTATTGATCTAATTGCTCTTTTCTTGATATGAGAAATGATATGAAATGCTCTTGAATATTCCAGTATGCACAGAAACAGACCATTACTTTTGGAAACTTTTAAAGGCATAGCACATAGTAGTAAATAGCAAGGTCATTTATTTCTGAGAGTCACAACTGCCTACCTCGTCACTTAATTGTTCTACTGGAACTGAGTATGTTATAGCTTTGATGAGAACTTTCCACTTGGGAGTGATATTAAATGGAGAGAGCCCAGCCCATATTTTCACACGATTAAATCAGTTTTGGGAGATCTGTTGGTGCAATCCTTTTAAGTAAGTCCTGTTTTAAGAAAAGGTCTTCTTTTTGGAGTACCTCAGTGTTGGAGTGCTTTAAAGCTCCCTTCAAACCCAAATTGCTCTGCAGTTTTTTGTGGTTGTTGCCTTTATCTATAATCTCTTTCCTTTGGTTTACAATCCCATTTAAGACCAAGTTCCCTGAGTAACCTGAAAGTTTGGGCCTGCGGGACTTGTGCAAAATGTGTATGGTTAAAACCTTGCTGTGTTTGCATGTGAGAACAAACATGCATAGGAATGGGGTTCCTGGATTGATCAGTGAAATCTGGACATGTTTCAGAGCTGTGAGAGTCTGAGCCATGCTGTTCTGGGGGAGCTGTGAAGGTGAGCCTCAGCCTGTGCTCACCTCTGTGTTTTACAACACTCCTCCATTTATGATCTCCACCAGCTCTGCTGCTCTGCCTGCTCCTGCCAGCAGCCTCCCCTCCCACTCTTCTGCCAGGCTGAGCAGATTCTGGAGCCTGCTGGCTGCAGGCAGTGCCAGCTCCCTGGCAGAGCCTTCTCGAGGCTGTGGCAGGGCTGACACCAGGAGCTGTGGTTCTCCTGGGGTTATGGAAGTGGCTTTCTCCAGTGGCACTGGACACCTTTTCCTTCCCTTGTTTCAGTAACTTCTCTCTCACTCAGTTTCTACAACTTAAAAGCACCTGTATCACCAAGTTTGGGACTCTCATAGAATGGTTTGGGTTCGAAGGAACCTTAAAGATCATCTTCCAACCCTTCCCTGGGCAGGGATACTTTCCGCTAGACCAGATTGTTCAAAGCCCCGTACAACCTGGACCCTCAACTACAACTTCAGAGTGGCTTTTTTTTTTCCCTAGTGGGTAGTTCATCTGAAATACCCAGTGGTGGGAAAGAAGCACGATGCAACCTTGAACAGAAGATTTTTGAAGCAGTTTAGTTCATTTTGAGAACTACTTTTCACTTCCTAAAATCTCCAGCACTTCAAAATGGTCTTGAGATTTGCAGAAGAGAACACTTCCAGCAGTAGCTAATAATAAAAGGTGGAGAGGAAGAGTGACTTCTCTTAATAGCTTGTTCTTAAGACATCTCAGATTGTTTGATGAATCTGATTAACTTTTTTACCTGAATTTCCTGTCAATTCCTTTTACCTGTATGGCATGTTAAGTTCATTGTAATTTTCCTTTCTTGTTTACTGATTTGTGGATTTTTTTTTCCCCTCCCCAACAAAACCAAAATTAATTAGGTCTGCTTAAATCAAGATGAGGACACGTCTCCCAGTTGGCAAGATTATGATTGCGTGGTTGGAGAGATGTCACTGCTACAAAGAGAAATGGCTTGGTAGTAGTTTTTGAAATTGGTTTTCAAATCCATTTTCATTCTAAGGGCATTTTCCCTTGAATTGTCATGCAGTCCCAAGGTAGTGAAGACAAACTCAAACAAGCCTATCCAAAAGTCAGCCTCTCAGAAGTCTTAGGAACTATCTGGCTTTGGGTCTCTGCTCCTGAGCCAGTAGAAGAGGAAGCTGGCTTTTGGTTTAGGCAGATCAGGCCAAAACCAGATTTGTTTGCATTTGTGCATCAAGTTTTGTTTTGTTTTCTTTCTGGAATAGCAACTGTATATATAATGTAACATGGGAAAAGATTAAGTAAACTCCTTTCAGAAAAGCTTTAACAGACATTTGGCAAAAAATTAAGAAAAAGATAATTTTTTCATTGTTTCCTCGGAGCTCAGCAAGCCATTCTTTTGAGTCAAGGTGAATTGCTGATGTGTTTGCAGGACTAAATAGCTGTTTCTAAGATGAAGATAAGTAGTCTGCAAGCTTCCAGATGCTGCCAGGAGGAGAAGTAAACATTTAGCTTTTGGAAATGTGCAGATCACTTGCTCAGGTCCCCTGCCCTTGAAGGACTTCTGTTGTTGTTTGTTGATGTTTCAGCAGCACAGAAGGGCTCAGTTTGGGGCAGTTCTCTGTTGGCCAGTTCTGTGACAGCGGGCCATGTCAGTGAGGTGAGCCACAGTCACAGTGGTGGATGGGAAGAGCCAAGGGGCAAAGGAGAGAGGTGAAAATGGTGATTCTGTCAATATTTCAGTGCAGCTGAAGTGCAAGGCTGATGTTCATTAGCAGTGGTGAATGATAGTGCTGTGCTTGCTTCCAGCCTGTTCCAGAGAGTGTTGAGATCTCTGTGCCTGCTGCAGGGGAGCTGGGGAGAGGAGAAGCATTTTACTCTAAACTCCATCTAGAGAGAGTGGCTAAACCAGGGGGAGGAAATCCTGACCCTTCAGCTTTATGGGATGATAAGAAATTAATTCGTAATCCCCAGGCAGCTTCAGAAATTTTAATCCTCTACCTAGCTGCTGTTTTCTTGCTTTTGAATCAGAAGCTGGAGGATAGCAGCATACATGATTTGGATTTCCATCTTTACACATCCAGTCACTTAAATTTTACGTACAACATCTTGTGCATGTTCAGGTGCTTGCTCCACATGGCATGACTTTGAATTGTAAAAATCAAAATTAAACCAAACTTCCAGTTTCCAGAAGAATGGTGCCGTTCATGCTATCCTGAACTCTCTCACAGTTCCTGCTTGCTGATGTTCTTCCCTCCATCACAAACTGAAGCATGGTGCTGAGTACCCATCCAGAGATAGCCATGTTTCAGAGGCAGATGAAATTATTCCTGGCTCTATGAGTTTGTAAAGCATTTTGGGATCTTCTAGAATGGAAAGTGTTGTTGTTTGTTTGTCTGAGGCAGTATTTTCACCATGTTTTATTTCAATTGCTCCTGTTATATGTGTTGGTTTTCATTATATCTTCAGATAAGGCTCATATGAAATGGGCTTCTGTTTTGTTTTCTCACCAGAGGAGTGATTCATATTCAAATTGAAATGTTGTATTGCTCTAAGCCAACCTTCTCTCCATGCTCTAATGGGAGGAGAGGGAGAGACAGGCATGGACCAAACAGGATTATTTTTCTCCTATTGCATTTAGACACTTTCCAAATGGCTTTTCAGGAAGACACGTGGACTTGCCTGGTATGGGAGTATCCCGGTCTTATATGTTTTAAGAATATCAGATGAGCTGGAATCTCCTCAGTTGTCTCTTTAGGATGCAGACCTACATGCTTCTAACATTGTTCTCCAAAAACAAAAAAAATAATTTATTATTCCTTTTAAGTTGAGGGATTTTTTTTTGTGGTCCAGTATTTTCTATTTATTCATAACACTAGTTTTAAGAAAGTTACTGGCACTGGTTTTGGAGCAGTGACTCTACAGGCACCTTCTGCATCATGGCCAAAGCCATCAGCTCGTGGTCTCTGCTCCTGCCTTTCTCCAAGGGAGCTGGCTGTCATCCATGGGAGAGGAAAACTGCACAGTGTAGCAGATGTTTCTTTTCTGGTTAGAACTGGATAGCCTGGTGCAAACTTCCTCAAGAAGCTTTACCACAGAGAGAAGAGATGCTGAGATTCCAGCTGGAGTCTTTTGGGTATTCAGGGTTGTGTTGCTCTGTCACTTGCAGCTCAAAGTGAATGTCATTGCATATCTTGTGGAGCCTGGTGCCTGTACAATAAGCACCCAGACTGAGATAATAGTGTATTTAATGGAAATCAATAAAATATAGGTGAATATTCTCACCTTAGTTAAAGTCACCTAACTGAGCCTACTCAAGAGGATATTTACCATGTCTTAAACTTAAAACACAGCTCAGTCTATTTCTTTTCTTGGTCCTTCCAAGCTGGGCTTAGATAAGTGAAATGATCCTTCCCCATTCACCCTTTTCATTTTCACAGAGTTTGTGAAACTATTGTTGCTAACGTGCTCTCAGGTTTTGAGATACATGAGGAGACATTGACACTTTTAAAGTAGCACCTGAGGAGCTGCTGAGCCTTGGAGGATCTGCTGCCTTGAATGGAATACTGGTGACGTGTCCTCTGTGCTGCTGTGACAGTTCAGTTACAACAACAGGCTGAGGGCATTGCGAGGATCAAAAATGTTCTGCTCTTTTGTTTGCATAAAATAAAAAGTTATGAGAAAGTTTTTCCAAGGAGGAAAAAAGAGAAGAGACTATGACAGATCTTCATAGCTGATGGTAGGTTCATTCACCGCAGGAGAGCTGGTTAGACAAATGTGAAACCTTGGTTACATGTCACCTAAATACTTTCTGACTTCAGAGCATTTCATCTGGAATCACTTGCAATTAGCATAGGCTTGGCAGAAACTGGCACTGCTACTGTTTGTGCAGAAACTGCTTGCACAGTCCAGTTGTGCCAGGGAGAAAACTGCTGTAAGCAATTAGCACAGGGGTAGTCTTGAGGTGGTGTGTGTGCTGTGGCTGCCCTTAGAGCAGCTGATGTCCTTGATGGCACAGCAGCAACTCTACAACCAACAGCACAGCTGTCTGTCACCTAAACATTATGTTCTTTAACCTATTTGTCCTCATAGGCACACATTTTTTAGGCAGCTGTTGGTGTCTGGGAGCTTTTAACAGCATTGCTTTTGAGAACCTAGGCATGCACATGGTCCAGGGAGATGAGACCATGGCTCTGCTCTTCACAGTCTGCTTGGATGAGGCAGTTTCCTCAGCTGGCTGTGGTCAGGCTGAGGTGGAGTACAACCTGTTGGAGGCTCAAATGACCCAGCTGGGAACAATTGCCCAATTGACAAAATAAATTATATCTAAGTCTGTTAAGTAAATAATGAGGACCACAGGGCACCTGCTGATCCTCATAACCTGTGTTGCTGGAGGCTGGGCAAAGTGTCTCCTGCTTGCCTGATGGAGCCTTGTGAGTGGGTGGCATGGGAACTGGGGATAGCTGAGGATTTGCACAGGGATGCAGAGTTGCTCCTTGGGGCAGAGCAAGAACTGTATGATTCTTGGCCCTAGAATGAAGAAAGCAAGACGCTGTGGACTTGTTGCAACCTGTGCAGTCTGCGAATGTTTTCTTCTTGTCAGATGCTGCTGTCACATAAGTTATTTTATTGCCAAAGGGCAGGGAATGAATTAGCAAAGTGGGAGAGAGGGCAGCGTGCTGTAGAAATCAGTGCACCAAATGTGCAATTCTTTGCTTTCTGCTTTTGCAGTGTTTATTTGCCTATAGGATTTGGGGTGGCAGAAGGGTTGGTGGTGTAGGACGTACATCTGTCTCATCCAGGAGAAAGTGCGTGTTCAGATGAGAAAGCATTATGCATACAATGCCTGAAATCAGCCCTTAAAATAGCACACTCCACATCTTAGTAATGTATTGAATATATCTGGATAAGAAACAGTCTGATTGAAGTATTGGGCTTATTGTAGTGTGTCTGCTGTGACTCATCAGGAAATTGAAAGTCTTGGGACGAAACTCACCCTCCCTTTTTGGGAGAGACGGGAATTAGTCTTAGATGGGAGGTAATTAATTGTTCTGTGATTGCCGTAAATAGGTACTGAACAACAAGCTCATACTGAAATATTTATATCCTAAGCCCTGTCTTGTGAGCCAGCTATCCAGAGTCTCCATCAGACAGAGACAGTGAAAAAGAAAGTTCTTTGGAATGAGCAGCACTTCCACCTACATGCGTTTAAGTGAGACTGGTTGGAGGTGAGCTGGTAGGCTGCATGCTGTAATAAGCCATTTACTAGGATAATGGCTGATGGCTGTAGGCTACAAATGCTGTTTCTACTTAGTCTGTCTATTCAATGCAAACATTAAAAAAGAAAAAGCTCTCTCCCTTAGTAAAGTCTATAATACTCTTAATCCCCAGTGTACTCCATGAATATTAACTCAGCCAATGTTGTAACACCCCATGGAGGCAGGTGATGCATGTGCAGCCTTTTTCATCCACCAGAGAAACTGAGGCAGTGGGAAGGACTTTGGGCTTTTGGTTTTGGACTGAGGCAACAGCCTGGCTTGATGGTGAGTAGGCACCTGCTGGCTGACCCTTGGTGGGAGCATGGAATTTACGATTTTCAGGGTCTAATTCCATACATTTAGGGTTTCATTTGGAGAGATTTGCTGCCTGCTGTTGCAGGCAGTGTTGCCCTGCTTGTGGAGTCACAGAGGGTGCATTGGCACAGCTGGCAGAAGTGGATTGTGAGGGGATGAGTATGTGCAGGAGTATCTCTGTAATTTACTGAGTAGCTCTAGCCATTATGTATCTGTCTGACTGCAGGATATTGCTGGGAATCCAGATGTTGAGAAAAGAAGCAAGAGAATCAAGATGATAAAATACCTGTTTAAAAAAAAAAAAACAGTGCCCAAGGAAAAGGAGCTTGATGGCTTTGTGTTTGTCTGCAGTGAAGTCATGGCAACAGAGAACTCATTTAGCAAAATTAACTGTTTCTCTATCTTACAAAAAAAATCAAATGAAAATGATGCAAGGGAACATCCTTTTATCTAAACCAAATGAGTCCATTTGTGCCAAAGCAAAGGAGTCATCCTGGGGAGTTTGCTCCAGAGAGCACATATTTTATTGGTACAGAATGTAACAGTTGTCCCAAAGCCATAACTGTAAAAGCATGGTGCCTTAGGCAAGCACTTTCAGTAACAGGAAAACCAAACTTAGGTTCCTGCACCTGCATGGTGTTGAAATAGAAGCATGATTTTAAGCTTTTGGTTGTTTGAGTTTTCAGCTCAGTTAAGATCTGGATGCAGCTTTCAGGGCTATAATCTCTTTGAAGTTCCCTATGGGTAATACTTAGTTTTGAAATTCTCTAGGGACAAAATGCTGATACTGCACTGGCTTGGGTGCACCCAAATACTTGTAAAAATCCAGCTGCCTCTAGGTCCCTTTGACTTTCATTAGACCATAGGCTTCTTTGTGCCCAAGACTCGTTTTAATCTCTTAATTTAAGTACTATTTGAAATAATTCTCACACAAGCCCCAGAGATGACTCTTCTGTGCTACTTCTGTTTTGACATTCACTGCCCATCTCCAGGTACAGACCACTGTGTGAAGCAGCACAAGAGGTGAACCACACTGGTAGGCACGAAAGTTCATTTTATATCACTAAGAATCTCATATTTGGAATTCAGAAATTGTTCATCTTGGTAATGAGCAGGGCAAGCTCCAGGGAAAATATCACGAACTCAGATGTGTTGCTTGAGGCGCCTGGAAAGTGGTGTTTCTCTTAAGCAGTGTTTTCCAACCAGATTTTACTTTGTGGCTCTCTTGAAGATGGTTTTAGGCAACACCTTATGGTTTCCCTGAAAGTGTCTGACAGCAGAGATACAGAGTTTTTATCTGTGTGAAGGAGTGCAACAGTTTGGGGGAGATTTTAAGGATGATTCAACTTTGAGATGGCTTCTGTCAAAAATGTTGGGTAAGCTTCAGACTAACTGGAAACCTCCCCTTTCATTGAAATCACAGAATCACAGAATATTTTGGTTTGGAAGGGACCCACAAGGCTCATTGAGTCCAAATCTTAAGTCAGTGCTCTCCAGGTGAATGTAAATTGTTTTCCATTGGTTCTCACACCTGGATGACACTGATGCCTTTCTCCTGCAACTTTAACTTTGGTTTAATGAAAGAAAAGTGAACTCTGAGTGTAGGGAAGGTGTTCTTATCAGTGAAGGAAAGCCACAATCGTTGTCCATCCAGGTAGATAACTCAGCTGTTATTCTGGAGTTGATCCATGTCAAAAGCCAATGTTTAAGGATTCTTTTTGGAAAGCATCCCTTTCAGGAGGTACCTCATGTGAATAGTGGAGCTCTTCACACTGCAGAATCATGCTTCTCGGATGGGTTGCACAGGCTGGCTGGGGGTTGTTGACACTTCACCACTCAGCCTCAGGCTGGTGTCTTTGCAGTAGTGGTCTGTTTCTTCCACTTGCTTTCTCATCCTCAGGCCTGGACATCGCCCTTGGTTTAGCTGTTAACAGTGTGGGAGCAGAAGATCCAGGCTGAAGCAGCCTCCTGGCACAGCCATTCCTGTGGGCTTGGGTATTGCCATCGGGAGAGAGGAGAGCAAGGGGGTGAGGCTGGGAGTGCACAGCCCAGGGGGCTGCACATCAGATATTGTCAGAGGCTTTTAAGGACTAACAACTCACATACCAGGGTTTCTGCAGTGAGGGATGAGTCCCCAAACCAGAATGTTCACATGTGAGGCAGCCCCAGCCCTATGGGCTGTCCCAACACGCTTGGGGTGGATAAGCACAGCGGAAAAGCCTGAGGAGCTGCTGCCAAACGACTGGGAAGATGCAGCCCACGGTGTCTGTTGTGTCTGAGATCTCTGTAAAGTCTCTCACATCTTTCCTCAAGTTTAGTTTTCCAGTGGAGGCTGTTGCAGTAATGAGAATGTCTCCCATCTGCTCCTCACATGGCTTGGCACATTTAGCCAGAATATATATATTTTTATTATGGGGTTAGCCAGTGGTAACCATGACAATTAGACTTATCATGCAGCAGTTTTTTTCCCTCCTCGAGTCAGTTTGAAATGCTGACAATTAAATGGATATAGTACACTTTAGAGATCCATCAGTCTCTTTGTTGTCTTGACAACCAGAGTATATTTAGAAATGTAACAAGTACATGAAGTTCAATTGCACTTTTGCTAAAACATAGTTTTGTAGCTTGAGAATTTAATCTGTTTGTAGATCCAGGTGCTTATTTGAGCTATGCCTGACTTTCTCTTTGGTCTCTCTGGGAAGCTCCAGCGTTGGCTGGTGGAAAGAAGGTCCTTGGCAAGCAGGGAGCAACCCTGCCCACTGTGTGTGGCAGGGGCTTGGGTGAGGGGCTGGCAGCCCCTTCCTGCTTGGGTACTGGATGTGCTCCTGTGTGCCTGTGGTATTGATTTGCAGTGCAAGAGGAATGTGTGTGGTTGTTGTCCCAGATGTTTGTCCCTGCAGATCCAGCTCAGCAAACAGGGCTGGGGAGCCATGAGCAGAGTGTCCAAACACCCTCTCCCAGACGAGCAGCTATCAGGGTTCAGTGGCACTTTGGTACAGGAGGACAGTGCCATGTTGCATGACACTGGCAGGCTATAATGGCTCTCCTCCTGCCCCTGAGCTACCCAAGCTTTGATTGCAACTGGAAACAACTCTCGGCCATGGAAGCAATAGCAGGGACTGTTTCTCCAGAAAATTTCTTCTGTTTTGTCTTTGGTTTGATGGGGGTGTGTTTCTTTGATTTTAACAGAATACTACTACTAATTTTTTTTTATTCCTTCCAATTTGACTGGCAAAATTGAGCTCATCCTCTCCCCACTGAGCTGCAATAGCAGTGTGTGGGCTAGCTGTCTGGAGCTATGGATTTTTAAGGCTGCATCCAGGGCTGGAAGAGAAGGAGGGAATTATGACAGAGTGCACTCTGTGGAGCTCTAAATAAGCCTGTCTCCCAGCACCCCTGTGCACACACTGGTGGTGGGTGTGTGTGGAGTTTCTGTGTTACTCCCTGCCCTTTCCCTTTTGAGCTGGGAGAGAGCTGTGGTCGATGCAGGCACCTGTGTGGGTGTGACAGCCAGACACCAAATGTGGTGGTGAGCCAGCCCAGAAGAGCAGCTGGGATGTGTGGCCCTCATGTGCTGCCACCCTGGAGCCCAAAGGCTGTGAGATAGGGGCTGGCACCACAGTGCCCTTGTTACACTCTTAGCACAGGACCTGGCAGTGCCACTGCCTTGCCTGATGAGCTGGCTTCAGATCCATGTCCAGACATGTGAAGATCAGAGTACTTCCCTGGCTTGAGTGATAAATGAATAAAATGAAAGTTAGATGAGGAAATAGCTCGAATGTTCCCTGCTGCCCCTCTACTTGGCTGACCCAGAGTTGTCCTGGTCTGGGCTGTCCCTTCAGGAGGCTTGCAGTTGGAGGAGCTGTTAAAAGGGACTTCTTCGTGGTGAGGTGTTGATGGCCTTTCATAATTGGCACCTGAATCCCATGGCAGGGCCTGGGATGTTCGTGTATTTTCTGCAAAACGTGAAGCAAGACTCCTCCATTTCTCCCTGTCTTAGGCTTGGCAGTTAATTGATTCTTGGCAATGTAATTCGGTCAGGAGAAGTGAAAAAACACAAACAAAACCAAATTCTCCTTTATCAGCAAAGCTATGACAAAGCAGCAATCTGGACAGGAGATTGGTTACAGCAAAGTGGCCTTTTGCTGGAGGGAACCAGTTTGTTTGGTGAGATGGTTTAAAGAAGACAGTGATGTGTCCATGGCATGGGTGTAGTGGTGCTCATCCCTGGGCAGAGATCTGTAAAACTGGTCAGGAGTGCTGCTCTGCTCCTGGGGAGCACAGCCAGCACAGGTCTGCCACTGGGATGGTTTATTACAAGGAGGTGAGGAAGGCTCCAGGGACTGGAGTCCACCCTGAGGTCATCTATTAGGGACAGTGACAGCCAGAAAAATGTATGTGTATTTTCTTGGCTGCAAAACATCTTGTCTGTGCACTATACCCAAAATATTAATAAGGCTCAAAAGGAAGACAGAATTGAATGATTTTGCTTCCTTCTTCCCTGTGTTTTTTTCATTCATTACCTGTCGAATAATGTGGTTGACTTCTCTCTTCAGTGTGTATGCACAGCTCAGTCTAGTTTTTGTATTTTCTTTTTTCTCTCCATTTTACCAATTTCACAATGAAAATCCTGAACCATAGTTATATTTCCACTCCAGCTCTGTTTGTGGACTGTTAACATGCCTTGTTCCAGTGTTTAATAGCTGCTTGAGTTTATTCTTAAAATATAACCACCAAAACCCAACAGTCCAAATGACTATTCAAGACTGCTTTAAACAAGTTATCCCAATCCATCTGACAAGGATAATGGTCTTGTATTAGAAGATACTTAGCTGGAGGTTGGATGAGCTGTAATGTTTATGAGTGTGCAGATCTGTAACCAGACAGACTTAGAATCTAACTCCTTGGATTTCAGTGGAGCTGTATTTGTTTCTTACAACTGAGACTTAGGCAGTGCTTTAGATGCAAATTGCAACCTCTGTGAAGTTAAGTGGGGTTTTGATTTAATTTCTGGAAGCAGTAATGTCAGCAGAGAGCGAAGAGCTGGGACCCACATAGCCTGAAGTCTGTAACTTTGGGTGCTCCCTTTCCCTTACTGTCAAGATCAGATTCCCTTGGTTTGGGCTACTAATTAAAATGCAGCTTCTCTTAAGCATCTCCTAAAGGCAGGCAAGAGAGAGTGGAAGTGCAGCCCATGCAGATTATGTATCTCTCTCCACACTTTGTAGGAATGCCAGTGCTTGGGTTGTTCTCTTTGCCTTGTGGCTGGGCTGTTGACCTGGAGCTTGTGCTCTCAGCTCCAAAAATGCAAACGCTCTATGCTGAGTTATCTGGCTCTGATGTAGAGAGACCTGTGATCTCCTTTCCCCCAACTTATCTGTGTCCATGCAGCAGTCAGGAGACGTGGACCACTGCTCATCACCCCCACTGTGTGTGGCATAAGTGATTCACCATGCATTCATTTCTGGTCACATAAGGGGCATCAGTTTAAAGCAGGCTTGAGACATAGGTTAGTGTTAGCTATTTGAAGTCTGAAGTCTGAAAGCAACATCAAACAGGGAGCAGAAAATGTATCATGCACAGAAAAATCTCTGGGATTTGCTTCTCCCTTTAAAAAATAATAGTAATAAATTCCAAACTGTTTGCATATGCTGCCTCCTCTGTGGTCAGGACACCTGTCTGCCTCTTTGCTGATACTTGATACAGGCTTACAGTGCTTGCAAAAATGTTAACGTGAATTTTTTGTCATGGCAAATATGAAAAGAATATCTAGTGTCTGTGTGGGCAGGTTCTCAGCAAATTTTTCTCTGCTTTTTGCGCTTCAGTGTGGATCTGAAGCAACTGCTGAAATTCTGCTGCCCTTCCTTCAGCAAAGCTGCTGCCCTGTCAGACCTGGTTCTCCTGAGCAAGACAGCTGATGGTGGGGCTAATGAGTTTTAGCATGGCTTCATTAAAAAAATAATATATTCAACTGGCTAGAAGTGTCTCTCTTTCTCTTTAATGACTTTTGATCCTTGGCTGATCTCAGGAAAATAGGGGTGAGGATGCAGTTAGGAGGAGCTGGGGGTCACCTGGTGACACCAGGAGTGTGGTGGGCTGGGAGACTAGGGGTATGCCGAGGTGGACCTTTGACTAATCATCACTGGTACTTTTTAAACTTGCTCATTTCTCTTCCAGGACTGAGATTAAAGGAAATAGAAAACATCAGAGTAAGCTCAGATATCAATAAGCTGGAAGTATTAAAGACTGCTAGTTGAAAAAGCCTTGTGGTAACTTAAAAACCCTGTGTTTTCTCTTTAATGTGTATCTTTAGAGGCACCCAGAGAGGAAACCAGGGCTGGAGGTGGAGGTAGGGTGTTTGGGCTGTCCCACCCAGGCTCTTTTTCTACAATGGCTGTGTGTTTAATGCATCCCATCTCTGCTTTGGCGCTCCTTGATGCTTGCATGGCAAAGGCAGTGCTGTGGGAGTGACTCATGCTTGGCCTTGAGCAGTGGCTGAGGTTTGGGAAGAAGAGGCTCTTTAAGCATGAGAGGCAGAAGGGCGTCTGGTCAGGCTTTGAAAGGGACTTTGTTACCTGCAGCCCTTACGTCAGTGCCTTTCACCAGCTCTGCAGTGATTTAAAACAAGTAGCTTCTCTTCCAAATAAACCTCAGCTACTCCAACACTTGCTCAGATGTAATCTGTGCTGCCAGCGTGTGAAAAACCCCTACATGGGTCAAAACAGGGACAGACTGACACATGAGTTGTGTCAGAGGGGAAGAAAAAAAGCTTTGGTCTGCTCTGTACAGGAGGGCACTGGCCTTACATGCCCTTTTGGGGCTGTTTTCTTGGTGAGGTGTTACAGCCAGCTTGATTTACTTTCTGCTTTTACGGTGAGCAAAACATTGATTGTGACCTTTCTGTTTGCACCCACAGAGGTCCCTTGGAAGAGCCTGTCTGTACGTCTGACTGGGCTGCCTTGCTTCCAGGTGAGGAATGGATCAACTGCTGAGTTTAGGGACAGTGGGAAGACCTCGGTCCTTCAGCA
>VZTT01068630.1:7845-23593 GCA_013400855.1 Buphagus erythrorhynchus
GGCAGGGCAAGTTGGCACTTGCACTGACAGCACAAGAACACTTACCTACACCCAGGAACCCATTACCAATAGACACAGTGGCACAGATTACCCTGCCAGTTCCATTGCTTGCAGGATCAGAGCTATAGCCACACACACTGACCACTAAAAAACAATCCCCAGAAAAGGGCTGTCACCACACAAGCAGAAGGGTTTGATTGTGTTGACAGTTTTAGCTAATCTGAAAGCAAGGTAATAACCTGTGAGAGCATTTCATGGTGTTTTATTTCTCAGCCCACAGCTTATCTCCACCTGTGTCTACAGACGAGAGCACTAAGCACAGGGTAGGGTGAAAGATGCAAGACCTAGAATTATATGCCATTTACGAAAGTTACCTCCTCTTGCCTTTGGGTAGAAACACCCTAGAAGTTATAGTGGTGTAATGATCCAGGTGGTAAATAACCCTTGCAGGGTAGAACTTCCCTACAGTCATGAAAACCACTGCCTGGAGGAAAAGAAAAAGAAGTGGAGATGTTTGGAGAAACATTTTCTTTCTGTCCAATGTGTTACTCATTGAACATTCAGAGACCTGGGGAAGTTTTTATTCATATAACAACATTTTATCCTTCATTTGCTTCTACAATAAAAACAGAATAAGCAGCTGTATTTACAGTTTACAGCTTAGAATTAAATTTTTTTATTACCATGTCAAATCATTCATGTTGACTTAATCATAAAATCCAATTATGCTGTTACAATTGTGGTGATAAGTTAGAATGATAATACAGTTTAATCACAGCGCATCTAAATTTTACAACTTTCACCTGAAGACTTCTGTAGAAAACTTATACCAGCTTAGTTTTCTGTGGCCCTTCTAGGATAGGTTCTTTGCTTGTAGTACTTCAGGCAGTGAAACTCAGGCATTGGAATTTGAAGAAAGTTCAATGGCAATTATGTGAAACTCATTTCAATCCCATTGCCTCAGTCCTAAAATCCTTCTACAGGTTTTCTTGCACAATCTGGAAACATACAGAGATACCACATTCTAAGCTTGGCACGCCCTTTTCTGGGGCTACACAGCATTTAGAAGTGTTAGAAATCTTTCAGAACAGAAAACTGTCTGGGTGAATAACTACTAGTGTAACATAATTAAACAGCACTCCCATGTCACAAGCAAGAGAATAAATACTCAGAGCAACACCCTCAGACATTCTACTTAGTGTAAGTGTCGTTGCTATCATCATAGAGCAGTCCTTTCTTTCGTGGACATAGTGCACACTATTATAGGACCCTGTTTCCCACAGACAGAATTCAGCATAAGATGCAAATAATTAAATACAGCAAGCCAACATGATGGAGTCTGCCCAAGAGGCATAAAAAGGTAAAAAAAAAGCAGGAGGCAACCCAACCAATACTAATGAAGCAAGAAGGAACATGACACTGTGTACAAACTTTAGTAAACGATTTCAATGAGCTGTATTTTTTCTTCCCCTAACCTGCCCTATTATGAACAGGACAATCTTATGTAAGACACTAGATAACATTAAGTTTGCCCTTCAAAATATAACAACATTGTTAAGGAGTCTGTCATTTTCCTTTAATTAATGCCCTGCTGCATCTGACAGACATCAAGTGTTCATAGCTCACAATAATGAATTTCAGCTTTGAATGTTGTGTAGGTGTCAGCAAATATCGATTTTTAATGGCAAACACAACCAAAAGGAGAAACATTATTGTAATCAGATGAGCTGTTAAAAGCTCAGTGATGGCTACAGGTTAGGAGGCATGCAGTAGAAATCTGAATACATAAGAGAAAGAAGATAGCAATTTTGTCAGTGATGCCAATTCAAAAAGAATGTTTCAGAAGAAGGTAGGCATAGTTAATAACCCTGTGTGAATGTCATTCCAACATATACATCCAGCACAAGGTCAAGCACTGGCATGCAAAGGCTTTGGTCCATACCTGACACATTCTGCCACTGAAAACTTCTCATTTTCCCACTTCTACTCAGGGCCAAAATGGGGGTAAACAGCCACCAGCCCACAGAGGACTCAGTTACAGTCCCAATTTTCATGTGAACAGTCAAAGTGCAATTTGAAGTGCAGCTGGTGACTTGGCAACAGCAGAAAGCAGCTGGACTCTTTGCAAGAGTTAATCTTGCTAATGCCACAAAACAAGAGCAGGTATCAAACAAATATTGTGCAGTGACTCTCAGATGCAGACTAATGATGAAAAATCATCACTTCATCAGAAGGCTTTCTGATTTAATTAATATATAAAGATTACAAGTAATAACAAGGACTAACTGTAATCTGGATGCCTTTGAACTACTGCACCAGAAAAAACTCAGCTGCAACTGAAGTACTCTATCAGCTCAAAAGCCAGAGGAAATTCTCTATTTGAGGTTGACAAATCCTACCCAAAAACCTACTCATCCTGTTTTACTCCAGTCAGCATTATTCTCTGCACCAAGTTTAGGAGAATTTACACAGGTTTGTATCTTGGGCTGCATTCTATACAATATATCAGCCAATCTTGTGATTCAAATCCATCTGCTACACACTGCACAGAAGAAAAACAGAATCAGGCTGGAGAAAACTTATCTTGCCAGATAGAAGCAGAGCTGTGTTACTGACCTGCCAACTAGAAAGAGCTCTGAATTTAGCTGGTCCTTCTGCTCAAAGAAATTTGCTACTCAGCTAGATCTGTAGCTAAATAACATATATGTGTTATATGTATATATAATACACAAAATATAGACACACATATATAATATGCATCTATTAGGTCCCAGTACATAGCAACCTGTTAAAGCATACAAAAGCAGTAATAAACTCATCAGCCTAAGAAGATAAATAATGACATACCAGCCTTTGACAGCCTGGGATACAACATTATGATTTCATTACAGTTTGGTCTTGGCTTCCCTCCCCCCACCAAATTTGTTTTTCATTTTTTGAGAGGAAGTTCATGGATCTGATGAAGAGCTTAGTTTATCAGAGTACCATGCAGATTTAAAAAAACCTGCCCCCCATCTTTGGGAACTGGCTGGTTCAGCAGATATATTTATTAATTTTTAGGTTTATCTTTCTAACTTGCAAAAAATTATAAAACTCCTCTGCCACTAGACAGAGTTAAACTGCAGATATTTAACAGAGAACAGCTGCTGTTCTTTTTTCAAAGTACTACTCACACTGAAATGTGGATCCATTTCTCCCCCTCTACATGCCTCTGGATGCTCCTTGTTAGGAGTACAGAGTGCTGAAGGATTATAAACAGATTTGGTTGCTGCCACAGGCCATTCCACTGGAATTAATAATGCTTCTCTGAAAGGTGTGTAATTTGCAGGAGGCTGGGCTGCTGAGGAGACAGGCAAGTCTGTGGAAAGTTTTCCACACCTCCTATAACAGGCAACAGACATTTCCAAGTTTTTTAAGTAGCATACAAAGAAACCCTGTTTCTAATACATACACAGAAAGCCCACTCATTAGCTGTGTTTATTAGTTATTCTTCAAATGGTTTGAAGTCCAAACTTGGACTAACTTTCATTACTGTGATTAGGTACTAGAAAACAATTCCATTCAAATTTGCCGGTATAGAAAAAAAATTGCTCTGTTGCTTTAAGACTTGCATAATTTAAAAGTGTTTAGAAGTGTCATCAATATGTTTTTACCAGAAAACAGGAAAAAAAATTACTCAAGTGCTTCCTTCAATGCTTTTTCATCTAAAGAGTATATTCTACAGTCAGGTATGGTGGACATGGAGAAAACACCTGAGACCTGGCCTCTTTTTGTGTCCAGAGACTACCTACTTACCTTAGATCTGTTTCATCTATGTACAAAATTAAATTTTTCTTGAAACATTTACAGGGCTCTGGAGTGAAAAAAAAACCACTATTAACACAGTGTAGCTTGCATTTATCTGTATTCTAAATACTGTTTTATAATGGTCTTTCCACTTCACAATGAAGACTACCTCTTATTCAGTGGCATCCAACTCTCGGTTAAAAAATACTCAGGAAATAAGAGTTATAGGGGTAGCTCACTTAAATAATTCAATGAGCAGCTAGACAGATGTGGTTGTAATTCCTGCAATTTCTCTGAAAAGAAAACAAAAATATCTCAGATCATTTAATTTCCAGGGAACCATCCCTGTCTGCACTCTACACAGCATTCCCATTCCTGAGCAAACTGAACAAGCACATGTTCCTCTGACTGACGGGCAGCTGGCTCACGGGAAGGCTCCTGCCTCAGCTGCTACCAGAGGCACACCAATGCTGCAGCCTAACCTGCAGCCCAGCCCTTCAGAAATATGCTGGCATATGTATGGGGACCACGGAGTACAGCTGCCCATCTCAAACACTGTTAAGGCCACAGAAGGACTTTGCCATGAGATAAGCACAGAAGGGAACTTGGACTGTAAGATAAGCCCCCACAGCAGGAGCTTGGGATTAAAGGTGGTACTATTGTCTAGGTGTTATCTCAGACCTAGGGGGAGGTTAACAAAGCTGGGGAAGAAGAATGTATCACTGATAATGGACAGAAAAAAAATGCAGAATTTATGGGCCAGTTGGAAAGCCAACTCAGAAACTTACGCTGAATCAGCTCTGACTGAGTAAAATGTAATTCCATCAGGAGGAGATCACAACCACCAACTCATAGCCCTATGACCCTAGAAACCCACCAACCCAAAGGAAGAGAAAAGCTGAGCATGTGGACTAATTAGCATTATAGAACTGTGTAGCCAATGAGCATTAATTACTCTGCTAAAATCTATTAATAGCAAAAAACTCTGAACAACCTCAGGATCCCCACCACCAAGAAATCTAGGATGAAAGAGGAGCAACAGGATGCCACTGGATCCACAGGTGCTACTTGATTGACCTCTCTCTCCCCACCCACCCCACATTTCTATTTCTCTTTACCTCACATTCATTGTTAAATAAAATCTGTACTATTGGCTTCAGCATATGGTCTCATTTGCACCTTAATTCAGGCATCTTTCATTAACTGTATCGTAACAATGTTATATGTGCACCATTCCACTGAAGTTCATGAAATTACTGTTGTCTATCTTGTACTATGACATTATACAGCTGAGAAGGGATGTGCAAGAGTGATACAACTGCAAAAATTCAGAATCAAATCAACTCTACAGCATGCTAGTGTCAACTATATAGCAACTCTGATATGCTGCAATTTACCACCCCCTATCTTCTCCCTGTCCCCAGCTGTAGATCTTCATGTCCAGAAAAAAGTGTTAGATCCTGATATTTTCTCCAGACCTCAATTCCACTACATTCCCAAGCAGGTTTTTCTCAAAGTGAAAGAAAGAATTAACTACTTCTCACTTGTACAGAAATGTCCAATAGACAAGTGTTGGAGAAGAAATTTATGCAGAAGTACAATTAGTCTGATGCTCAAAACATATTTCTCTGCAAAGCTACTGAAGATTCCATTGGGATTTCTTTTCCACACTTAAGATGCTCTGTAGGAGCTTCTGTTTTTTAACTTTAGTTTAAAATTATTTAACTAGAACATACTGCACAACTCATGTTAACATGTATTTGTTGACTTTACTCCTACAGAGAGCTCAAAGGGTTTGTAAGATTTTTCATCAGATTCCTGCAGCAACTGCTATGCTTTATCAGACATATGAAATGCATGGATGGATGCAGAAAGGAATTTTGTTTCTTGGTCACAAATACTGGCTGTTTAAACTCCTCTTCTGGTCTGGAGTTCTTCAGAGGGACTTCCTTTTAATCTCATCAAGTAGGACCTACAACACTTCGAATGAAATCATTATCATTAATTATCATCATATCATTAACAAATGAACCAAAGTCACCTCCTCCATCCAAAAGGACCATTTCCTCTATTAGCTCTCTCATTTAAAGAGCCTGAGAACAGCAGCAGCCTCATCATATTCCTCTCTGAGCTACCTCATCCCTTTTCAGGAGTTTAACAGCTATGGTGGGGTGTTGACTGGCTTTATAACCATCATTCAGAAACTGAGCCTTTACCAAGAAGAGTGAAGTCAAAGAGAATAAACTGACAGCAATCACTGCTAATCGATCCTCTATCCAACTCTGCCTCCAACTTGAGAGCAAAGCAAAACACTCAACACAGAGTGAGGTATCATAGCTGGGGCAATATGGAGCAGGGCACAGGGCAGTTTATAAAGAACACTAGTCCAATTAGGGAAGTTTGAGTGTCAGGATGTTGAATTCCCTATCATTTCCTGGCACCATTGCCTTTAATTAGGCCTTGGATTGATTACTGCCTTTGTTCTCCATTGACCCACCACTGACTCTGACAGGGGTTGTATTTTCCCCTGCTATAATTAGAAGACAAAATTCGGAGTGTCAGCAAGCACTACACAGGCAACCACACTGCTTAAAACTATAGAGCCCTTAAAGAGAGGATGTGTTTGTGACATTAACACATTCTTCTTTCTTTACAGGATACAATAGGTTAGAGTGGATTCTAGTCCAACAGCAAATTACTGTTGAAGCTAATTTAAATTTGTCAGTGCATTTATATGCAGCGCATATTAAAAAATAATAAAAAAAAATAAATAAAAAAGACGAAATAAAGAAAAAAAAACACAGAGCAGTAGTAGCTAAGTCAAATCTACTTGGTTCTTCCATAATTCAAAATAAGTAGGTAAGTGGGAAAGGGTGAAACAGACCACTATTTGAGCATTTAATTTGTATAACAGCAGCAACTGGACTGGAGAAAGTAATATTCTCTACAAGTATGTAGAATATAAAGCTTTATGGCAATCTAAAGCAGACACCCACAGTGCTAAAGCAGCAATGCAAAAAACACATTAAGGAAAGCAAAATTTGAAATAACATTACAGAAAAATCTCTTTCTACATTTATTTTATGTTTCACATTTTGGTAGCACTTAGCTAAAAACAATAACTAAAAAATACCAAGATCCCTTATGCCACGCACTGTACAAATCACAGATTTTTCCCCAATGAGAATTTAGAGTCTTAGTAGAGTCACAAAGGAGTCAGGGCAAACAAAGACAAAAATAACTTGTAGGTAACACAGTTTGTTCAAGGTCAAAAGATTTGTCTATGCTACTGTAAGAAAGATTTTCAGCTTCCATATAGAAGATTAGGAACTATTCACTGTGACATACTGCTTTTTGTCATTAAAACACAGGTCCTGAGAATCATACTATCATGCTCTCTGTGACTCTGGTAAGTCATTTCATTCCTCCATGCCTTTGATCTCTAGTCATATATCCCCCAGGGCAGACAAAAGCCTGGAGGATAATTCATTAATACTTGTGAATTATTTGGGCACACTTTGAAAACTGAACTAATGTATTTATTACAAGAAGTTGTCCTGATATTTAAAAAGTCTTAATGCATTCTGAATAATTAAACTGTCTGAACATGGAAAGGTTCCTATTAAATATGATTTCCATTGCTACAAGGAGGCAGCTCAAAAGGTATTAGAAACTGACAGCAATGAATTAAAACTTGGGGTGGATTTTTCTCCTTCTCTGGCCATTTCTTTTTTCCATCACATGTGCTCACCAAGGTGTCACAGTGTAAGGTAGCAGCCACTTGTAGAATCAAAGCACCACCAGTCAGTTTGGCCAGCAGACCCAGGCAACCAGCCTCTAGAGGTAAAAAATGGGTACCTAGGGTCCATATTCCTTTACTTTGTATGTGTGTTCCTGCAGTGGTGGAAGAACCAATATCCACTCAGAGAGGGAAAGCCATTGTCAGGACTCATTTCTACCTTGCCATGCCCTAGTTACTCTTTTGGCCCAAGAGACAATTGCAGTAAGTGAGCTTAGGTATTTATGCCTTGAAACACCAGGGTAGACCAAGTTCAGAATCATTTGAAATCAAAAGGATACTTCCTCAGTGTCTGGCAGCCAGATCTGAGGTTAGTCCCATTATCACTTTAAAATTAGACCATTAGAGGTATAGTTTTATTTTTACCAAGAGGATTACTCAAAGAAACTTGAGGTCTTTTTATAAGTTTTCAAAATAACTATAATTCAAAAAAAATTTTTAAAAAGGGGGAGGATCTGAGACAGAGTTACTGGGTATATAGGACAGAAATGTTAACAAAAGGGGAATGGATGATGCAAAGGAATTTGATCAATGTTTACTCTATTCCTAGGATTCCTCAAACTTTATAAAATACCTCTAACAGGTAGAAGCATCCTTGTATTGTACTAAACTCCAAAGTATGATTGGCAGTGACAGCCAAAGGACTTGCACTTAGTTCTTTTTTTCCACCATAGCTGAATGAAGGGAAAGAGAATCAACAGCACAGGCTGAAGTCCTGAACAAGAAGGAACATTCTCTAGAGGAGCTTAATGTCTCACTGCCTATGCTGAGCAGAAACAGAACCTGGACAAGCCCCAAGCACCTGCTGTCACACTCCCTCCCAAAGGCAGGCACCTTCAGAAGGCTGTTTAGCCACAGGAAAAGCAGATCAAGGTAAAGCTCTGCATGTTGTGCAGCTGCAGAAAAGAAGCTTTCTGTGTTGGACTGCCTGGTAAGGAGACAGACATGAGTACAGCCCAGCACAAACACCTTGGTCTCAGCAGGGTTAAATCCCATCTTTTCAGCATGCACTGGGGGAACTCAGATGTGTCTCTAAGACTCGTTCATGGATTTCAAGCACCTTTTTCCTTATTTTAGACTTTCTTCGATTAGATTATATATAATCCACTATTTGTCACTGCAAGTGGTCACCCATGACCACACATCAGTAGAGCACAAAACACTACATTTAAACTGCTACTGTCAATACTGCACTTGTCCATCTACTTGCATTGCCATACAAATTCACTGCCTTCACACCAATTCTAAGGGTAGGCATTCTCATTTAAATTTATTGTCTTTCTCACACCTCAAAAAAAAAAAAAGTAACCCAATAAGATACCATGAGGAATGCTAACAGAAGTGTAATAACTAAGACTGCAGTTTGTGAAAAGGCTGGCTTTCTCCCCTCTAGTCACAAGCACATTTTTTTCATCGTGCACTCATATACTGTGGGGGAAAAGAAAAAAAGATTGCTTGCCAGTGGTTATAAGTAGAATCATAGCGTTTATGTATAGTGCTGCTCAGAGCAGCTCATGTCAATCAGTCAGCTGGGTGTAGATTTGGCTCTAAAAAACACACATACCTCCAGACAGAGAGATCATAGGTGAAACAAGGTCTGATTTACTGAGCAATATTTAATGCTTTAAGCTCCCTTTTTGCCAGTACCATGAGTTTGGGGAAGGGTTTGATTTTGCCATGTTAGCTCCCTTACAAGTTCACCAAGAGATGAGAAAAGTAAATGCTGGCATGAGACAAGGCAAGAATGTGCACTTGAGAGGACAGGATTGCAAAAGCAAGGGCAACAGGGGTACAAGAGGCTGTACAATATCTGGCCTTGTAGATGCTCATCATTTCACACAAGCCCCAGAACAAGTTGATTTAACACTGAAGTCCACCCTGCTTTGAGGCTGGACTAACTGAGCTTGGTTTGACTTTTCCATCTGGGCAGAAGAATGATTATGGGGGCTATAGAGGCACAAAAACAAGTTGTAGGTTTTTTAGCCCTGTGTTTGTGTGTAGGCAGATTGCCTCTCATGCAGCCAATTCTGCAGGCTGAGGTTAGCCCTACAAAGATTTAATTGTGCCATGCCACCCCAGCTCAGACAGCTTGTTCACATTATTGCCTCTGATGTTAGCTGAGAGGTGCTCTTTGACAACACCTGGTGTGCAGAGCAAGGCCTGCTTTCAGATACCTACACACACTGCTCAATTCCAACATTCAAAACTCTTGCTTACACATCTGGTGTTAGTTACTCGTGTGTGAGCAAGCTTGCTAAAGACAACACCGTATTCCCAAGGCCCTGACTTCACTTAAAACTGGATTTTCATTATTCTATACCACCAAATGAAAGACAACACTAAGGCTTTGCTAAACACCACTGTAGAATCAAGTCTAACATGCAGAAGAAAATACTGTTATGACAGCGTTTCCAGCTGTAGTTCTCAATTCCTTTAACCCTCTTAAGAAGCCCTGTTTACAGAACAGCCAAACCCACTCTGGTTTGCTGTAAGTTGTAAGAAATTCACAGCAACTCTGAAAAACTAGTCAAGTCAATAGATTTTGGAATAACTTAGCCAACCTGAAAATGGACAAGATCCTTCACAGTAAGCTGCTTTCCTTGAAAAAAATCAATAACAAGATTAAAATGAAAGTAAAGTAAAGTGTGATCCATTCTTTTTTTACCAGCTCCAGCAGCCCCGGGCTGCCAGGCAACACAGCAAGCCATTTCCTTAGGGTTAGAGTTAATTGCTATAATCACAGAGCCAGCAACAATCCTGTCCAGGTGAGCCATTAGTTAGGGAAAATAAAATTATCAAAAGAGAGCAGCAAATGGGGTAGAGAGGTTAAAAAAGCACAGAAGTTTTTTAAAGGAAAGAGGTATACAGTATGTTTCCTGGTTACAGGGAGAGAAACAGCAGTATGTAAAGAAAGGACAGGCTGTAAGCCAATTAGCAGCTCTGTTTTGGGTACTCTAGCAAGTCTCAGACTACCTGCATGGATCCTTCAAGAGACAATGATAAAGGGAAGCACAAAGTCCAATACTGCTTCACCAAAAGAAGGGTGGCCTTTAACAAACACTGGAACAACTACAGATGCATTTCACCCTAATTTATACCCTGCCATTTCACAGCCGCTACAGGTGACAGAATAAAAACAATTATGGGGTCTGGTGCAGGATATACTGTTAACAATGAGCATAATTATTTTCCAGTTAATTGTATGTGCACTGCAATATGTTTCCCGTGGATTTTCTACGTTAATTCCCATGTTGGTCTCCAGCTCTCTCACAGCATGCCGCTGGAGGTCTGACATAAAAACAGCATTATAACAGGGCATGCAGGTTGCCCCAGATGGTTCAAATTAAAGGCAGCCTAACAAGCCATTCCACAGACAAAGAGGCAGCACATCCAGCACTGCCCACACTGAGCAGTGTCTCCAAACACCTTCTCAGGGACACAGCAGCACTGACACCCAGCTCACCAGCACAGCCACTTGGCTGGCACCCATGAGCAAGAGCTGCAGGGCAGGGCTTCAAAAGCCAAGCAGAGCCAGCACATACCTGCTACCCAACTGTCCAGCAACACTGGGGCTGGCTGCAGGGAAATTATTCCTCTGCATTCAAGGCAGCCAGTGCCAGAAGCACCTTAAAAGACCCTCTGCTGCCTAGAGGGATACGCAACATTTTTATGAAGCCCAGAAACATGTAGTGGACTCTAGTAGGCACCATAAGAAATAAAGACAAACAGTTTTGAGGAACTCTGGAGAACTTGTGCAGAATAGCTACAAATTGAAAGGCTGTTAGAGCAGCAACCTTCCAACTCTCTTTAATTATAGATGATAAACTTCAGTGTTACCCTAAAAAGTTACTATTGACGTAACAGCTGGCAGGAAAGCAGGCATTAAGCAATTTACCCATGATAGAAAATGTTTTTATTTCTTGTTCTTAGCATGGGGTTTTTTTCTGAGAGATGAAACTTTGTCAGAAAGAGAAGGTGAGATGACTCTATAGAATTGCAATAAAGCATTAACCTGGTTTCCCAGTCACCAGGCAAAACTGCAGACAACAGTATCTCAGAGTGCACTTTTTGCCCGCTGCACTCAGGGTCTCAACCCAAGGCTCATGAAGGTTACTGACAGGAATAAATACCTCATAAAGGTGCTTATGTTTGGATCAAAAAGGATGGCAACAAAAATTTTATAGATGCCTTTTTTTTGCTTAACGAGTATCATGACAACAGCAGTTAAAGCAGTACAATCCTCAACGAGGACAAAGAATTAAAATCTGCAAACCAGTATTTTTGCAGTTTACAACTTGTGAATAGTGACAGTATAAAAGAATGTCTATGGAAAGAAAACAGTGATGGAACACATTTGAGATATCATGCAAGCCAATACAAATTGTTACTTGTAAATTCTAGACACGTTCTCAAGACAAACTTTACAAAAAGTAGAAAAACACTTTCGCAAACATTTACTTCTCTACTGAAAAGAAAAGCACTGAAGAATCTATTCCAATTAATGTTCTAACTAATTAAATGACAAAGGCCTCCTTTTCTGTTCTTTCAGATCCAGTTTAATAGCATTTATATGTTGTCAAGCCTTGCATCATCCATTTGATCTCTGGAAAGGCAGACAATACAAAACAAACATTAACAAATACTACATGAATACAAAATGCCTAAAAGCATGCCATTCACACCAACAAACAGCCAAGGACAATTAAATTATTCATAGATATGAACTGTCCAAGGTAGGAAGAAAGAATTAATAAACGCTCTTGAAAAAATGACATGAAACACACCTAACTCCATTAGGAATTTTTTTTATTATTATTATTGTTAAACTAACAGCCAATTTCTGGTACCAGACAAAGAATCAGAAGTCAAGGTCTTTCCAAATAAATTTCTGAGTAATTACCTGTGTAATTAGTTACCATATATTCAACTGCCATATTCCAATTCCTTTAAGGCTGACAGCTTTGAAATGCAAACCACAAGTCCCTCTCCCTCTCTGTACAGAGATAGTAAAGCCAACACCTAGTTAGCATAGAACTAGGGGAATGGGATGACCAACATTAGCAAGAAAGAAAAGTCTTTTAGTCAACATCACAAGCAGGTAAGAAATCTTGACACCATTTTATGCAACTAGTAAGTTCACCACATTGCTCTGTAACTCTTCTCAGCTGTAAAAACAGAAGAGGCAAATATTTCACTCAGAGGAGATCTATGAACATAGTTTAGTAATGGGCACATTGGTGTGAATATTCACAGTTACATGAAATTCTGTGACTTCTGTGAGCATCTTAAAACCACCTAACTACCTCTAAGAGCATCTGTCCTCTTCCACCAAATGATTGAGAAAGGTGTTTACCTATGGAAAATTACATGGGCAAAGTCCCATTCCACATCACCGGCAAATATTCAACATTTTTACTGAAAGCCAGCAAAATATACAGAAATAGCCCTAGGGCAAAGGCTAAGACAGCAAGAAGCTAAGGACTCCAATAATGAAGCAAGAATTTAAGAGAGCTGCAGCAGCAGGGTGGAGGCCATAGCTGGGGACAGCCATCAACACCACAGCAGGGTGGTGGGACAGGACATCCATCCTCACCTCAGCTGCACCCAAACTCTGTTAGATTCGTGCATGTCACTGTGAAGGCAAACTTCGGGTAAGGTGCTTGTTAGTACAATCCAGTAGCTAAGTTGTGTGTGCGTGCTAAGTCCTTCTGGCCTGACAGTGCTACCTTTCTGCTGCTGCATCAGAGGTTATCATTTTACATCCTTGCAGGTAAAGTCACAGCAGCTTAGAGCCCTGAAGCTTGCTTGATGTATTGGCTGGAATTACAAAGAGCAGGGAACTTATCAGGATCTTTATGTACTGGGAATATATGCTAACTACAAAAAAAATGCCTATTTTTTTTTCTAGGCTGGCCGCAAATTCTACCCTGATCTCAAGAGACCTTTCCATCCAAGCTTAAATTACTAGAGTTTCAATGATAAGTTATCCTAGAAAAATCACCTCAAAGACAGAAAAAAAAAAAAAAAGTTGAAGACAAGGCAAAAAGCAAGTCTGATTCTTGTCATGAATCAGTGATGTCCAGTGATAACAAGGAAACGGTGAGGCTTTCCTTCAGTGCAAAACAGATTTGAAGACCATCTCACTGCCTTTTGAAGACTATAATTAGGACTCTTCAAAAAGGAAAACAATCCAAGCTTTTCCCTTTTCCAGCTACCACAACCTCTATTAAAACAGCCACAAACAAAATAAATCAACAAAAACCAAACCATGCTTATTATTTACCTTTAATTAAGTACGTGTCTAGTCAAAAACCAGAATAAATAAAACACATTTCATTTTAGGTTTCTAGAAGTACAAGACCCATCCTTTACCCTGAAAGCCATGTTATCCCATTTCAGAAAGCTGGATGTCTAATCAGTGAGAGAGCACCAGGAGTTGTGCAGCCATTGCTGCAGAAAGCACAGGAAAAGAAATATATATGCACATACACACATAAAGAGAGCAAACTCATATAAAAGCTGCACTGAAGCAATGAATCCTATCCTCTCACTTCACATGGAGGTGGGTAAATAATGGCACAACAGAGATTTCATTCATGCAGAGGTCTAGGGTATGCTGGGAAGTCTCAATGTGACAATTTGCTGCAGATGCCTGCTTAGAGGAGCCATTTATCAGTGTCACCCATGCGCATTACTACACACAGCTTCCTCAGCAGCATGATTCCACACCAGCCTTCCACATAGCACACTCTAGTCCTTGATATTTCAGGCACAGAAATAACCCTTATCTAGGCCTTAGCAGTGTGTGCTTATTGAAACAATTTGTATTATCCAGAGCATATAGGTTTGGAGTAGGAAAGCTACGAAATTTATTTCCTTTGCTGATAAAAAGAACAGCAAATTAAGAGAAGTCACAACAGTTTCCCTCCTGCTCCCTCTCCTCTTTATAGCCCTGTTTAGCTCATTGCTTATAAACAGCTAACACAAGTATTCCCATCAGTAGTGCTGACTCCTGGAGGATACAGGCATCTTGGATGTTTCATCTCTTGTTATACTTAAGTGGAATATTAAACAGGCAAGACAGTAGCAGACTAGGCTAGGAAGAACCAAGTAACTAGGACTGACAAAGAAGGATGGCAATTTAAAACACTTCAGTCTGTAAAGTGCTTCATTTAGAGCCATCACTGCCAGTGCATTCAGCCTTCATGTATACCCCCCCACCTTCAGCTGTCCTCTCACACCTTAAGTCCATTCAATTCTGCTTTTAAAGTATTAACAAGTACTGCTACTTAATAGCATACCTTAGAGTGTCTAGTATAATAATACAACAGAATTATTCGGCTTAACGCTATAAGAATTCAAATTAATCTGGAAATCAAACATTTTCTTCCTTCAGAGAGAGGCACAGGGAAAGGAAAAGTGAGATTGAATGCATTCCTTTTGCTGATACACTAAAACATACATCATTTATTTGTTATGCTGGGTAAAATTGCTAGTGCAATGAACCAAATTCCTATTTCATACCAAATCTCAAACTGACATTATAGAACATAGATGTCTTTGTGACTGGTAAAAAGAGAAACAAATCAATTAGATGTAAGAAAAAAGAAATCTAAGTCACATCTTTAGACAACAGGATACACCAGCACCTTAGCCTTTGGATAAAAAAATTAATTTCAGAACAAAAAAACACCAAAATGCATTAAATCAAAGACAACTTTGAGTTAATGCTTTCTACTCTTCTAGCTGCTTGCTAGTTTCTGCTTTAAGAAAGAGACAGACTGAGAGACAATAAATTTTAGGGATAGCTTTTTTAAGGAAAAATAAAATACAGCCTTCATATGCATAATTTCTGCAAGACTTTAAAGTGAGCTCAGGCTTTTACAGAACTTTGCTTCCCCAGCATGCCACCTGTCCCATGGAAGCACTGTTGCTTTGCTGCCTGGACCAACTTCATTCCCCACTTCATTTCTGTCTCCACCCCTTGTATTCCTCCTCCCATATTTCTCCTTAGGCCCTTCCTATACTCACAGGTGCTCATGTCTTTTAGGACACCAAAATGTATTGGCCAACCTGCCTTAAGTGCCTCCCCCACTCCTTGCAACCTTGAAAATTGCTGAAAATTATTATGAAGCCAAACACTTAACAGTTCAACAGTGGAAG
>VZTT01068630.1:23630-34285 GCA_013400855.1 Buphagus erythrorhynchus
AAAAAAAAAAAAAAAAACAGGAGGACAAAGGAGAGATGTGATCAAATACCTGTAACAATTAAGCTCTTGTCAAGATCTTACAAGAAGCAGATCCCAACTGTTCATTTAAAATGAGAAAGAATTTCAGTGAGTTGCCTGTCCCATCCCCATCTCATACTCCTCATTTCACAGCCTCTTTGCCAGAGCACTGAAATCCATGACTTTACAACGATCAACTCTGTGAAATCCTGCAGAGCCTTATTTTCAAGGTGATGCAGAAGGCTCCCAAAAGCGAGTTTCTTCTCTTACCCACCATAACTTCTTTCACCCACCTCTAAATCTAACCTAAAATCCTGAGAATTTTTGTCAAATGCATTATTCAGAAATGGATTTGACACACAGGAGGGAAAAAAAAAAAAAAAAAAAAAAAAAAAAAAAAAAAAAGAAGTCTTATTAGGCATACTAAGAGTACAGCTCTGGATTTAGGCTTACCACCCATGCTGCAGAGCTGCTTACAAAGCCATCATTAATGGCCTGCCAGCTACCCATCATTTCCCCACGTTCACTCTGCCCAGACAGCAAGCTATTCCTTTCTAACAAATACCATTTTAATTGCATCTCCCACTTTGTTAGCCCTCTCGACCTCCAGTAAAAGCCATCTATGGTCTAACAATCTCTTAAATCTGACACTCACACCGACCAGCACACTTGTATGCCTTCCTGTAGGGTTCACACATATGCAGGCTTATTGTCAAGAATTTCCATTAGAAATCTAACAGCAGATGAGATGAACTGACAGCTTTATAGCTAATGAGGAGAGAAAACCAAGAGGGAGTGAAAAGGGAGAGGTAAATAGCAAAGAACATGTATGTGTATTGTAAATGCCCCCATCACCAAAGACCTGATGGTGCCTTTCAGGTGCCAGGGCTTCTCCAGTCCCAACACCTCCCTCTGAGCAACAAATGCCAGCCACACAGCCTCAGCCACTGTTAACTCTTCCTGTGGGAATGCTGCCAGCAATCTCAGCATATTAACCCTGGGACTACTAACATGATTTAGAGGACTTGTTAAATTTTAATGATACCATTAGGAAAGAGGAAAACACACGAGCCACACTCCCTCTTTGGTGAATTTGGCTGCTGGATAGGATATTAATGTTTTTCTTTGCCCATCACTATTAAATGAGCAGTGAAACTAATAGAGAAATGAAGAGTAATGACTTCTATTCTCACTGTTCAGCACCTGCTTAAAGCCAAGGCTGCCTTATTGCCCACTAGGCTTTCTCCTGGAGTCCATCAGGTGGATGGAGTAAATGGGTAATTCTTTCAGCATTTGGCACTTAACAGGTCAGAGGTTCATTTAGCCAAGAGGCACAGAAAAATAAAACTGTCCAACTGAAATAGTAGCATGTAATCATCCAGACAATCAGTTAGCAGGCAGAAGTCTGCTCTCCTGAATAACTTCAGCATAATAAAGTCTGAATTTGGCTTTGGTAAGACAGGAGTTTGCCCAGGTGACTTACAGGAGCCAGGACAGAAACATGCTGAGGCCAGTTCTGCCCTGCTTTTAATAATGGGCTCCAAGTAACGACCTTCTTCAGCTCTGCTGGACTCTCTCTCATCTTCAAGTACACCTGTGATAAAAGGAATGGGCAATTCCCACCAGAACAACACAGAGGCCCACTGAGGGTTTGTAATTCCTGAATCCTCATTCATCTTCAGTCAGTTTTGAGGGTGGTAGAGAAAGAGGGAATGAAACATGCACAACTTGGGGAAAATTAGCTCCATCCTGAGGCAGTTCTGAACAAAGTTGAAACCCCCTAACCACTGTGAAATTTCACTTTTTCTTCAGGAAAAGAAAATATTTACTGTGGTAGATATCAAAGTCTCCTTTCATTTGCTTAAACACAAACATTCATGTGTGTAGAATTTTGTTCCAGTGCAAATCCATGGAATAGAGAAGCTGTTGTGAATACTCAGATGCAAGTAAATTATCATGTCAAAGTATATATGATTTAGGGAGCATAGGGAAATGTAAGTTAGAGGCTTGCTATTAATAGACCAAAAGAAATCCACAGGTCAAAACACATTTGTAAGGAGCAAATACATAGAAAGCAAGTTTCGCTTGAAGGTAATACACAGATTGTATTCCCAATTTAAAATTTTCTTACAGAAAAGGAAGCTAGCTTTCCTAGAGCTAGATGGATGTTTTACATCAGTCATATTGCACTGGATACAGATATCCTACATTCAGCATACACAGTTCCTTTGACACATACCACCAGCAAGAAATTTAAAGTGTTTTCCAGATGCACACTCAATTTGGCTTGGAATAGTTTTCACTAGAATAAAGTAATTTTTCAAAGATATTTGACACTTTTTTCCTGAATGAGCAAATCTATTGAATAAGACACTAACACAACAGATACCATGTAGCCTGTAAGTTAAGTTCTCCTATTTGGAGGGCAACAAAGTGAGAAGACTCCGCTTTTCTCTGTTTAAAAGGAAGGTGTAACAACTTTAAACATGCAATACAAACATTTTGTATTAACAAATGCTTTATCTAGAAGTGTCCAGCTCCTTCTGACGAAAGTCTTTTGTTTTCATGGTGAATTGCAAACCAAATCCAGTTTAATACCCCATTGGTTTCCTCAGGTCTCTTGAGCAGAATTTCCCCAGCAATTTATTATTTTTAAACCCACAAACACTACTACCAAATAGAGTTTGAGACAAAAGCTGAAAAGAGGAAACCAGTCTGAAGTTTCTTCAGAATTAAGTCTTTTCTCTTTCCTCGCAGAAAACAGAAAATGTCTTATAATATGTAAGAAATTCAAGACCAACCACATACTATGTGATTTAATAATACAGATTGAACAGATGATCCTAATGACAATGTGTTGGTTTCAGCTGAGATAGAGTTAATTTCCTTCCCACTGGCTGGTGTGGGGCTGTGTTTTGGACAGAACTTTGTGCTGAAGACAAGTGGAGTGATGGTATTTGTCTTTCCAAGTCACTGTTAGGTGTGATGGGGCCCTGCTCTCCTGGAGATGGCTGAACACCTCCCTGGCCACAGGAAGTGGTGAATTAATTCCTTGTTTTGCCTTGCTTGTGTGCATGGCTTTTGCTTTCCCTATTAAACTGTCTTTATCTCAACCCACAAGTTTTCTCAATTTTAACCTTCTAATTCTCTTCCTGATCTCACTGGTGTGGGAGAGAACAAGCAACTGCCTGGGGTTAAACCATGACAGACAGTAAAAATAAACACAGTTGAAGACAAAAATAATTTTTAAGTAGTATGCCAATGCTGGAACAGTAAGTAGTTTTTAAACAGCCTTACTACGCTATATTATTTTAAAATAAATTGAATTCTGACACCATAGCAATAAATTCAAGCTGCAATTGAACACAATGTTTCCTTAAGGCTGATTCTTTTGTATAGCTGGTACCATATTTTCATTCACTGTCTCTTTTGCAAAATAATTAAAAAGTAATCCCTGTATTCTGTACTCCAGTTACAATGGAGGCTACGGTTGGATGCATTGTGCTGCTCTCATCAGTAGCTTTCTCAGAGGCTCCTTGCATCTGCTGTTTTAATAGCATATCTAGTCACTCCCTGATCAAAAGGATTTGAGTTTAGAAAGAAGCATTATTGAAAGTGTTTGAACTATCATTTTTATAAGAACTAAGGCAGGGAGCAATCACTGTGTATTCACACCAGAGACCTGCAGTGATGCTAACTTATGACCTTCATATGGAGAGGAAAAAGGAAAGGCACAGGGGAAGCCCACAAGGGGCCAGGAGGTCTCAGACCTGCTCTGCCTGAGCAGCATGCCTGCTGTGTTGAAGGCACACAAGTATTCCCTGGTTAGAGCCACGTCATACATAGAGCTGTGGCCTAAATTAAATCCTGCTGATTTTCCTGAAGTCCAAATGCCCTCACTAAGGTCAATTTCATGTGAGTCAATAGACTGGCAAGGTTCAGATCCAGACTGAAGCAACAGTCATGTTACACAAGGGAAGAATTTTCAGATTCTGGTATGTCTTGAAGAGTGTTTCAGCCTTCATGACAGGTTCAAAACAGTTCAGTCAACTCTCCCCTGCTCTAGAAGTGTCTTGTGTTGGTCTGATTTTACTTAAAGAAACTACAAACACTCATCAAAATATTACTAAGCTATACTGTGAAACTTTCTAAACAGGGGAGTGGAGGTAAAAGAAGCATTAGCAGATTCATATACTGATTGTCAATGATACAAGATATTATAACTGTACAAAAAAGTCTGATCTGTACCAAGTCTGATTATATATTTCAGGTTTCAAAGCCACAGACAAACAATTCTTAGCAGCTTCAGTATGCTCCTAGTTATGAAAAGGAAAACAAAACAAAACCAAACCTGGTTTAATGTAGGAAGATTGCATAGAAAATAATTGAAAATAAAAATGGGCAACACAAGTCACTGGGTTCTTCTAAACTTCCTGCTCTTAGGATACTACTCTGTGTGTTTAATTTGAAATAAGCAAGCTGTAATTTGTAACAACACCCTGATAAACAACCCGCTTTTCTGCAATTGGGATACTTCTTGAATTGCAGTTTCAAGAACAGATACTGTGAGCTAGGGATTATTTATTCAGTGACAGGAGGGGAATGTGTATGCCCGTGTTCCTCCATTTTAACAATATCAATGCCTCTCAAGCCACAGATGACACTAGCAAGATGTAAGCTAGCAATTTAACTTAGAACATCTCTCGTGCTTTTGACACACAGACCTCATGTCACAAAATGCTGCAGTTCTGACTACATCATTATGTAGAGCATGACAGTCAAGTTTATAGCGGTGGCGGGCTGCAGGTTCAGTGCTTGGAAGCACCCCAATTACATGATGTCAAAGGCTATGTGCTGCTGATGTGGCAAAACCACCGTGTCTTTCAGCCCTGCAATGTTCTAATAATCTGCTGATGCCGGCGTGACTCCCATTACATACCCATGGCCCACACTGGTAATGTGTGACATTTTTTCAGACATTGTCTGGGGAACTCAGATGGACAATCTTTGTTCCTTTTCCCCTTACAAAGCTATACACCAAAGTCCTGCACTTATTATGCAAGACTTCTGTGGATGTTGCAACAATTACTTTTAAGGAAATATAAGACTATCTGAAGATAAAAGGTGATTTTGGACATCAGTGCAGCATTCATGGTGTGCATAAAACACCTTAAGACAATTCATCACCCTGCATGAAGAGGCCAGTTAAAGACTCAGCATTTCTGAACAATGTTCAGATGCACAGCCAAGTCTTTAAAAAAAACAGAAAAAAAATTTCTCCCCCCTAGAGATTTACTTCATCAATACTTCCCTCTTCACCCTCAACAGCGGTGTCTGTCGTCTAAAAGTATTTTCTTTTCTGATAGGAAACACTATAGTTTCAATTCATTAAATATAACCATAGGCCAGTTTCTAATTTCCAATGCACTTAGTAACGACAAGCCTTTTTCATCCCATAAAGAAAGCTGCAGAGCTAATGGTTTTGACAGCTTCCTAAAGAGCAGTCTTTACCACACAGCATCTTCACCCTTACCTCAAAGACATTTGCAAGCTCAAAAGAAAATAGTTGTATTATTTCACATGTTGACACTGCGGATTGCAGCGGCAAGACTTCCAGCTGCTCCTAGAAAAGGGCTTACATTAATTCATCAGCATCAAAGACATATCCGTTTGTCTCCTCTAGACCTCTGCAAGCAGCTCTAATTCCAGTGCAAGTGAAGGAGCTCGGTTTCCCAACTTGTCAGGAAGCATACAATTGTAAGAAGACTCACAGATGAGTTATCCTAAATGTCTGGTATTGTGACCTGTGATGCAACACAAAAGAATGGTTGTTGTTGCCTAAACTTTAATGGAGTTAATCCTCCCAAATGCTGACAAATTACTGCCTCGGGCCATTTAAAATCACATTTCTAATACAATAATCCTATCTGCATTACAATGAGTAGGGATGAAATGATTAGGTGCCTGAGATTTTTTTGCACAGTGAATTAAGTCACTGTACAGACTGGCCGCACTTGTTCACAAATTAAAGGTCTGGACGGAAATGAAATTCCATTATTCTGCCACTTGCTAAGCTTTGAGGAAGCTTTTATTACTGTCCTGTCTCTACTGGGAATGTTTCTAAAGTAGCTACCAGCTAATAGAAACCTATTTCTCATTATATCATCTTCAGGGCTTTCTTCATTATTAATAATTATGAGTGGAGTCTTTGACCACTAAACACCACTGAATGAGAAGACTAATTCAACAATATGTAAGCAAAAAAAATAGGATAGTGCCAGGAAAAGGGTGGAAAAAACCCAAAACTGTACCCTGAATGCCAGTTCTTTCCTTCCTTCTTGTGCTCAGAGGGATGGAAAAGACTGTGCTCAGAATCTACCTAATTCTTATACACAGGAGCACAGACTTTCTAGGAAGGGGAAGTCCACAATATAAACCACCTAATAACATCAGTGCTATCCATCCTTACCATTGATAGTAGACCCTTACTTCCTGGCCCAATCACAATATGCCCAAGCAGCAATTCATGTCTACACTCTCAAATTACCTCGGTTTAAAGGCTGCATTCCTGATTTTTGGAAACACGTACTTACAAATTTACAACTGTCAGCTTGTGGGCATTCTTATTAGCATTCAACTGATTAGTAACACACAATATAATTTGTTACATATCAATATAGCAACTCTTCAATTGTTAGATGCCTGTGAGGTGTTCACTGAGGACAGGTGATCTCACAGGTTTGAATTCAAAGCAAACAGATTCCACACAAATTTTGATAAATTTAGGAGCATGACACCATAGATTTCTATGCTAGAACTTTGTCTGATGCCCCTCTAAAAATACAGCCTAAGAAAAAGCTTAGCATAAAAAAAAAAAAACTGTATTAGTAATTTGAGACAATCATCATGCAACATAAACCCTACAAACAACAGGCACCAAAATCTCCAAGATGCCCTTAGTCACAAACTGCAGTGTGCAACCATATCAACCACCTGTGCTAGTCAATTCCCACAGGCCTGCTTCACTTGGGGGTTACAATAAGATTTAATTCACATAAAATATAACCCCTCCTATGCATGTAACTGCTGAACATCATTAAGTCACATCTGTATCACAAGAGGAAGAAAAAGAAACAATAAGCTTTTAGCACTATTCTTTTTGCTATTGGTGGCAGGGAACCTGGCATTTTAAATGGCTAAAATAAATTAATGTAACTATAATTGTATATTCTTCACCTTTGTGCCTCACCAAAAAAAGAAAAACAGAACACCAAAGTTTCCACCTTGTTGACACATTAGGAGAGAACGTTTCTATTTAAAATGGAAAGCTAAACACCTCAATACTAACAATGATCTAGTCAGAAGCAGTTTGCTCTAGGTTAAATATGGCTTTTCCTCAATCAAATAAAAAGCTTCATGCATAAAGCCTGGTCTGTTTATGAAGCAATTAAGTATACTATTACACTTGACAGATATATACAGACCTTTACATGGCTGCACATTGTTAAAAACATCAATGTAGGTTCACATTTGGATAGGTTAATACAGATTTCTATATCTCCTACTAGACACACATTAAAACACAGATACTCTCATATTCTGCTTGTTCTGCAACACACACTATCCCAGATCATGAGCTTTTCTAAATACAGCATAAATGGGAAACAGGTGCCATAGACTGTACTCATAATACCATAGAAATTTCTAGGCTCTCTTCAACAGCAACAACAGAAAATGTATGTCAGACCTGGTTGACTAAAAGATGACAGACATTTTAAATGCTTCATTTAGTAGTTCTAATAAAGGAATATCACCAGTTAGCTGTGTCCTATGGGCACCAGTCTTGAATTGTAGGATGCTCTGCAAGCTCTGAGGGAATACCCAGAATCAGGAATATGATCTGCTCCTTCTTCCACTTAACTCAGTGGCGGGATCCATTCCATACTCAAAAAGCCCCTATTTCCATAGCAGCAATCAAGAGCAGACCTCACAGGACCCTGAAAAAATGCCAGCTACATTAACACAGTGTGGTGAGACTTCAATTTCAACCCAAACTAAAGCCAGTTTTTCCCCAGACACAAAGAGGTTTCCACATTTTTGAGAAACCTGTACATCTCACCCTCAGAAGGGACTCCCAGAGTGTTACTATGGCACACACAGAGGCAGCTGACAGGCCCTGACTGAACTAACAGAGCCCATGCCAACACCTTGCTTTCCTCAAAGCTGACATTGATCAGGTTACCCTACTACATCAGGAAAAACAAACTTCAAAGACCACCACAGTATACCCAATCCAAAGAAGTCAGTGGCACCAGTCATGATGTTTGTGTCCCACATCATCCAGCCTAGAGCCTCATTCTGCTGGGCAGCACCTGCTGAAGGCAAAAATCACAAGCCCAGAAAGTTCTTAACAGTCACAAGCCAGAAAGGATGAGAAAAAGAGATGCTTCTGCAAACAGTCCCAGGGAGCAGCACCCATCACAGAAAGGAGTTGTGTGCCAAAGGCTGGAGTGCCTCAACAAGACTGAGCCTATTAAACATAGCAAATAGGTCAGAGGGTGACCCATGCCCATGAAGAGCATCTCACATGTGCCTCCTCCCTTGCTCCTAAATGCACAGATTGGACAACACTTTTGTCAGTGGCACTCCTACAGAACTGGAAGGTTTGGAAAGGAGGTGTAAGAAGAAAAAAAGAACATAGGCAAGGAGGCTAATAGGATACAAACAAAGATTGGCCTGTACAAAACCATCAGCTAAACTAAGGGAACAGCAGAACAAATAGCAGCAGAAAAGCAAGGGTAACCTCTCAGGAAAGCTAGGATGGGCAACGTCAATTACTACTGTAGTAAGGGAACCCCGTGCAAACATTTACATGACTAAAATCAGTCAATTTCTATTTAACACTGTGCCTTGGTGTTAGTTTCATCCTCCCCTCCATCCCAATCTCAGTTATTCTGATGGCTCCCATATCTGTATCAGTAATTTCCCACCTATACTCACAGCTGGTAATCACTGTCAAATCACAGAGCTGAAATTTGACAAGATTTTGGTACAGGGCCACTTTAAAATGAATCAACCACGTATTAATGGTTAAATTTACTATTAATTTTGGTGGATCTATCTTCCCCTGTTCATGAATAATTCAGGTAAGTTTTGAGACAAGGTAACAACCAGCCCTTGAGTCTTTTGTTCATGAGAGCACCAACTCCCTCTCAGAGAGCACATAAAATAAATCATGGAGAGTACAACACAACAGCAATACCAGGGACCCTTTCTCAGCAGTCGGCTCTTTTCCATGATATCTCTTTATTGTAACCACTAATGAAAACTCTTTGAAGTGGAAGAGTAAATATTATCATTTGATAGTACCTGGACCCAACAAGGCAAACAAAATTGCATTGTACTACATTCCAGGAGCTGTAGACCCATTCACAATACAACGCTTATGGGGTTGCTATGGAGGAACCCAGTGCTTACTATTTTAGTAGCATGAGGTCAGCCAAGGGCTGCTGGTCAATCGTTTAGTGCTGTTAGCCTTAGTCTTATATGCACAACAAGCGGGAAAAAAAAGAAAAAAAAAAAACAATGTCAAACAAAACAAAACCAAGGAATTTCAGAGGATGCCTTTGGAGTACCCCAAGAGAGGCAGAAAGCAGGTTTCCAACTGTATTCAGGATGAGTCAGCTCTTAAAACATGAGACCAAGTGTCAGAAATGCTTAAATCCTTTTTCGGCATGGGATTATTCAACCCAACATTCAGAGTCCAGCAGTTTCAAGTATTTCCAAGTCTTATTGGGAATAAAAAAAAAATCTGGCACTTCTCTGTAAGAGAAGCATCACCAAGTTATCCTTCTGCTAATAACTTGTCACCTGGGAGAGCTGGGTTCAATGTCATGGTCTGCCACAGCCTCACTGGGTGACCTTTGGGCTCACACAGCATTTCAGTGCCTCATATGAACCCGGAGCTACAGGAGGGATCCTCCCTCAATGGAAGTAGAAACCTCTGGCATCAGACCATACACGTACACACCTCACTATTAAGGTGGCTGCCAAGTCTAAGGATTATTTGTAAATCCATCCTGTAAGAATCAAAGATAGCAAAAAGGCAAGGGACCTGTGACTCCAATGTAATATTCCCACCCTTACTTGCCCCCCTTCCCCTCCACCCCCGAAAAAAAACCAAACCAGCGCTCAGGAAACAGCACAGAACCACCGTCAATACAATGAAAGACGGAGTAAAGAAGCGCGCTGGAAGGACTGTCACAGATGCCCCTGAAGCCAGGCGGCCCTCCGGAGACAGAGGCACGCTGCTCCACACGAAGCAGGAGGAGGGGATAGAAAAAGGGAACAAGACCAAGAAGGGAGAGAACGCAAATAAACCCCAAAGCGCTCGGCGGTGACACCGGCAGAGGGGAGCCCAGGTGGCTGCTGGGGGCCGCTGCGGGCACAGGGACCCCCCCGCCTCCCCCGGCCCCACGCTCACCTTGCTGCTGACGGGCCCGGGAATGAGGAGCTTCAGCGCCTGCCTCTTCAGCTCCGCCAGGCGGGCGCTGCAGTGCTCGCACCAGACGCCGCGGTCCGAGCCCGGCGAGGAGCCGCCGCCGCTGCCGGAGCCCGGCGAGCCGGTGCCGAAGCCC